>JABASD010003332.1:0-20687 GCA_019776165.1 Pogonognathellus flavescens
GGAACATACATACATATCATGAGGCATAATTTAGTATCATGTGAAACCTATCAGCACAATAACACTCTGGGAAGTGGGGCAATTGTCGCTGCTATATACAGTGTGTAACTTAATCAGAATAATACTTGACAGGAACAAAGGCGTATCTGCGGGACGTTGTTTCACTGGGCGCTCGGTCACCCCTTATTAAATTATCGGAATGCAAACTAGCTTTTATTTAAATTCGGAAAAACTTCCAATTGAACAAATATTGATCCAATTGAACAATTATTGATCCAATTGAACAAATATTGATCCAATTGAACAATGATTGATCCAATTGAACAAATATTGATCAAATTGAACAAATGTTGATGCAATTGAACAACTAATGAACCACTTGAACAATTACTGGCTGCCTCGCAACTAAATTGCAGTGGTTTGCAATGGTTTATTGTGACTCATTCAACAGCAATTTGGACGATGCAATGGATTGGGATGCAAGCAATCAGTCCAATTTGAATTAGGGTTAGTGGGGACTAGTCCTCTTATTGGTCCAACTCCACAATTGAATACCGGGCCAGGGAGCTGCGGATATTGGCCTAAAAGGGCTATTGTCTTGTAAAGGTTTTTATGCCCGGGATAATGACAGTTTCCGTGGGAAAACCATGGCGTTGTAGGGTGTAAAGTCATTTGCATTACGAATGAACCCTCTGGACAATGACTTTCTAGGCAAATTAAGTTGACATTGGCTTTATTCACTTTGCTTTCAAGGGAAGTAGACTGGTTTAAAAATGAAGTTCCTGCTACTGTATAAATTATTACACCAACAAAAAGGAAAGGTATAATAAAATTCATCTTAAGAATTTTTTTAATTTGGCAATTGACGAGAATTAAAAATGTTCGGAAAAATTATTTTATAAATTTTATAAATAGTGCAGATTGCCTGGTAGCAGTAGTGGAGTAATTAGTAAAAAAAAGAGATTTTGATGAATTAGTACAAAAAATACGAGCAGTAACTTTTTGTGACGAAGAGAAGACAAGTTTAGTTGAAATGAATAAAAGTGCAATGTTGCTTCAACTCAAAAAGCTGACTATTTATACATTTTGAGGTGATAATAACATTTACAATATTTTAATCTGACGAAATTATTACGCATCTGAAATGGACACAAGTCCATTCAACTGGTAAACACAAATAATATGATCAGGGAAAATCCTAAAATATAACGGAACGGACAGTCATTGAACTGTAATCAGAAACTAAGACGTACTGAGTGGGCGGGTAAGTGCCCCCTACTCAAATTCCAATCTTTTTTTGAATTAGAAAGAATTGTCAAAATGTTTGCTCTACGCTCAATTTTAACGAATTTTTGTCATATATCAGTTTACGTTATTTCCACTTTTTTGAGATATGCACAAATATGCATTGCTTTTATTGCGTACCCCCAACAAAAAGAAATCCTGGATACACCATTGATTAGAAATGATATTGAAAAGAGAATTAATCCTAATTGATAACTGATACTAACAAAATAAAGATATGCAATATTTAGGTATAAATCTCATTGAACAATCATTAGTAAACTTCGACTGCAAATGTATTCCTATATTATCTCCCACCACTCCAAGTCATAACATGAGAACATGTTATTGTTACGTGCGAAAGCGTAAATATTTTTGGGTACACAATAATTATTGGCAATGCCAAAATCGTGTACATGTACTGCAGCTAGTTGTATAAGATACAAGTTCAAGGTTGAACACACTAGGATATGGTAGAGATTACGTATGCATCTTTATCAGAAGGGCAGGGCAATTCGAAGTTTGAAAAGATAAAGATTAGTATGAACTAGCGCTGTGAATTGAAATATACGTATACAATTCATGGAAGTTATCAAAGAATTTCCTATCCTCTTAAGTAAATCTGTACTTCCGGTGATAAAAGTTAAAATGGAGAGAGCATCACGCAAGTCATATTGAAATTGAAATCCTCATTAGGAGTAATTCATACCAAGGACTCACTTTGTAAAAAGATTTCGCGTATGAAAACGAGCGTTAAAACAAAGTGTGATGCAAATAAGACTGGCAATATAAAAATTAAACCTGCTTCTTTCGCTGAAGCGATCAAGGAATAATTTCTTCCTTGTCTGATGCTTCTCCTTATGATCCCATCGAGCAGTCCGATGAACGGATTATCTTGGCAGAAATAGAATACATGTACATATTTGGAATTAATCCTCACCTTGCAATTAATCTATTAAATCAAATCATGATGCACTTAATCAAGTTTATCTTCAAAACTATCAGTTTTTTTCTTTCTATTCACCTAAATGTCATTTCGGTAATTTATTGTTTTTTTAACGAAAAACTATGCTTAGTTTTTAGCGATAGTCTACGATTATGGATTCTACGATGTCCAGAAAGTAAAAATGACATCATAGACAGAAAGAAATTCAATAAGATATAATAAAAAGAAATATTATTCAATTTTCTTTGTCTAATCCATACATGAATTGATAATCACAATCACGCGTTTCTATGCTTCGGGACGTTTCAATTTTTTCAATGCTTTACGACATTTTGAACATTTTATTTTATTTGTTTAAATTGATGGTCGTTAAGTCATAATAATATTTTATTGCTGGAACAATTCGAGAAATAATATGCTAATGTTTTTAAATTGAAGTTTGGATAAAGTATTGTTGATAATAGCTTACACAGCGTCAAAATAAACGAGTCATATCAATACCGCATAATTTTCCACTTATCTGTGACTAAGTTGGTTGCAATATTTATTTCAACCGTACCAAATGGTTTAGTATACAAAATGACATTGTAATCTGATGTAAAGGCCAATGGCCATATCGTCAAAGAATAAAACCTACTATTATTTAGTATTAGTATACAAAATGAAATAAGCAACAACAACAATGACTAATATTTCAGTATGGTTGCAAATGCAAAATCATTATTAACTCTTATTAGATTGATAATTGATCGTACTATTAGTGATGCAACGAATATTTGGTTGGTATTTGGTATTCGGCCATTAATTTACTATTCGGCATTCTGCCGAATATTGCAGCGATTCGGCCGAATATAAATAGTCATTAAATTATTCACAAATACCTAACTTAGAACGCTCTTTCACTAATTTTGAGTTAAAAATTTCTATTATCTATACATTTCTTTTCGTTGTTGGTGTTTGTTATTACCTTAGTCATATAAAATCGTTCAAATTACTTGAAAGCTACACAACAATGGACATTGAAATAAGTTTTCTTAGGTACGAGTCAGTAAATACAGAAAAATTTAATATAAGAAACTAAAGAAGCTTCATTTTGAGCTACATTTTGTCAATTATCTGGGTATGTGAGCACAAACTGTTTCCTCCATTGTAGCGTACAGACCGGGCCTTGACTGGACCAGGACGATGTAATGTAAATAGGATGTTGTTGTCTACTTTACCGTAAGATTACGGAGTGGGCTCGAGCCCACTCCAGGTACTAAGTATAGCTAAGGGTAGAAGTACCGTTGTAATTACATTATACAATTTCCTAAGATTCCACTTACCTTTACCTAACACTATCTTAACTTAATATTTACATACTTACAACTCCCCCCTAGCCTTTACCAATTACCTATGTCTACCATACATTTGACATTTATAATTAAGTAAAAATAAACCTTTCTTAATCTTAGAAATTAAAATATTCATAAATAGTAAAAGACATGAACCGGGTAGGGAAGCGGAGCATATAAAAAGGCTCCCTTCTCCAGTTCATGTCATTCGAACTTTGCTGTTTTAAGGAGATACTTCTCTGACAGTTTAAGAAGTTACTGACTACACTTTGCTGTACGTTTTCCTGCCTGACACTTTTGTGTTTTACTGGTTTTGCCGTTTTCGGTTTTGCTTACTTTGTGAAAAGTAAGTTTTGTCTCACATTTCCCTTTTCCTTTATATTATTATTATTAGCCATAGTCATAGTCCTAACCTAGCTTAAATATTATTATAAGTCATTTCAGTCTGTCAATCCATTTATGAAATACCAATAGACATTTCTGAAATACACACTACCTACCTATATAATATATTATTGCCTACTTATTTTCATTTTCTATATTTAATTTCGTTCCATATTTTACTAACTGCAAAGCATCATAGATAGTAGTTACTCATTATAATTCATATAGTAACCGCTGTTTATACCATTCCGTTAATAAAATTTGTTTCACTATAAGATTCCTCACCCTTGAAATCAATTGAAGGAACAATATTAATATCTATATAGAACTATTAATATTCACTTGTTTACCTTGTTGTATATTTTATAGTGCAAATTATTTGAGTAGTACCAAAAAGAGGGACTAATTATGGACTTATTATAGGTTAATTGGTCATCTAAACAGTAAAATTCGTTCAATATTATAAAAAATAGGATTTCAGTGGTTTTACACATATGTTATATTAAGCAGTGCTTTTTAAACTTTCACGCGTTGGGATATTACCCGACATGTATTCATCCCCAATCTTTTTTACCGCTTCGAATGCACGTGGGAAAATATATTTTCTTACAAAATGTATCAAATGTCTTGCCACAGTGCCAAATATAGCGCCAAGACCAGCACCCCGCTGTCTGGCAAAGCTGGAACGGTAATATTTTAATCCACCCCCAATTTGTGCCATTGCTTACAGTTTTTTACGACGAAAATGTAATTGTGCGCTAAAGTTTCCAAACGTTAATGGCAAAACTTCTCCCGTTTCACTCCTTATATAGACATTGATTGTTGCAATAATAGATTTTGTAAAGTCAAAATATTATGGGTATTGGAACACTGTAGACTGTCGTTTGCCATCCTCTCCGCTATATACAATTGTAGCTAATAATGGGGCTTAGTAATCACCCATTGTTTGTGCCTTTACCAAGTCTGAGTATATAAGCATTTCAGTTTGTCCATGATTCAAGTAGGGTTTGAATAGTCCAGTGTAAACGTATATGTGTGTGTCCCCCACATCATCCTCTGCCAAATCATATTCAGACAGACCCAAGATTGCTGCAATTTTTTCATCAAACTCTACGCGTTTTGGAAATGTAAACTTGNATGTAGAGTCTGGTATTTGTGCTGTAATTTGAGTAGCTAATTCTTGTATCGAATTTACATCTTTTGTTGTAAAGATTCTATTTGGAATAACGTTCACCGATGGTACTTCTATTGATTGTATGTTCACTGAAGGTTCTTTTGTTGTTGTAATAACGTTCACTGAAGGTTCTTTTGTTGTTGTAATAACGTTTACTGAAGGTTCTTTTGTTGTTGTAATAACGTTCACTGATGGTTCTTGTGTTGGTTGTGCGTTCGGTGAAGGTTCTTGTGTTGGTTGTGCGTTTGGTGAAGGTTCTTGTGTTGGAATAACGTTCACCGAAGGTTCTATTGTTGGAGTAAGGTTCACTGAAGGTAGCGCACTTGGGATTGGATGTTTGTTATAATATCTTGGTTTATGACCGTGTCTATTAATCATTATATCTCGTATTTCAGGAGGAAATTCTCCACCAAACGGACCTGGTATGTATGGTTTTGAACGTTTACTTTTGTTTTGCTTTATTTTGACAAGTTCATGACCCCTTTTCACTATGGGGTCTGAATAGATGAATGAGCATCTAACTAGGGCAACCTCCCACAAGTCATCGTCCAATTCGATCGAAGGAGAGCAGTAATTTGTAAAGTTTGTCAATGTATTGTTTGGGAAATATTTTTGAGATGAATCACTCAGAACTGTATGATAGAAACTATCCATGTTGAAATCTCGCGCAATACTAAACCTTTTCCTCGTTGCGCCTTTTAATATAATACACGTACTACTTGTTTCAGCATTCATTCGTGCTTTACCTCTCCGACAGTCAACTAGTGTTGTAAGTTTGTATATTATATCAAATTTACAATATTATTTGACTTTTGGAAAAACAAAATCATCATAATTTCGAAACTTGGAACTTTGGACGTGTGCAATTTGTGTGTGTGTGTGACATGTGTGGTCACGTGTGTGTGCGGCGGTGGCGGGTGGCGCTACATTTTTTGCAACATGGCCGCCATTCGCATGTGCGAATGGCGGCCATGTTGTTTGGAACTATCCCCTAACAGTACTCTCTACTCACATGATTCCAGCGAGAAGGAGATTGCCATTTTACATGCCAAACGCTCTGTCGTGAAAGGCTAAATTTGCAGCCAAATGTGCCAATTTTTTGAGGTGATGAAAATGTTCACAAATTTCCCAACAATAATATTTGTCAAGATTTCCGCTTCTTTATTTATTATTCTTTATAAACAAATGTTGTAGACGTGAATAATTACGTAGGAGTCACTATCCCTTGCGATTCTAAATTTTTTATCGCCCATTCAAATGTTGATGTTTTACCAAGGTAATGTACACTGTAATGTATATTACATCTCAAAAATTCTTGTATTCCTGAGTACTTGAGTAGTGTAATACAATTTTATTTGCCACTAAAGTACTTCCCACTCCGGTGCCCACCCGGATGAATGCTAAGTTTAAACGACCAGATTCTTAAAGTATTTGGGAAAATATGTAACTTTATATTCCTTAAAAAATGTCAATTTTCAGTACACCGCATAATTCGATACCACTGAAAAGCGTACAATGTCCAATGATAACCAAGCCATTTGATTTTCCAAAATCGCCATCAGCATTTGCTACAAAATTCCTTTTCAGGACTTATGAGCTTTGACATATTTCAATTTATGAATCTTTATTAAAACTATCAAACCAAAAGGTTTTTGCCGAAACAAGTAAATATTTGTATTCACAGAGTCAGCCACTTGTATTGACAATTGCAGAGAGAAGGTAAACCATTTTTGTAATAGGCATTATTCTTCTATCGCTCAGCTTGATGTCATCATCAATAGAAATGTGTGTCTTTGATAAAGATTTATTCATTTCATATGTAAAATCACTATTAATTTTTATCAGATTGATAATTTCGATTTCATGGTACTTTATAAAATATGTATGGAACAGGGCCTATTCTAAGATTGCAACGCAAACAAAATTCATATTTAGAATGTAGCGACTAAGAACTACATCCCGCTCCACTACCAATACAACTACCGTCAAGTCCAACTTCCAAATGCAGCAAGCTACG
This sequence comes from Pogonognathellus flavescens, assembly GCA_019776165.1. Lineage (NCBI taxonomy): Eukaryota > Metazoa > Arthropoda > Collembola > Entomobryomorpha > Tomoceridae > Pogonognathellus > Pogonognathellus flavescens. The sequence continues at coordinate 7,140 of JABASD010003332.1, forward strand.
AGGCAAGATAGAATACAATGGACACAGACGGAATCTCTTCAGTGTTAGTCTTGTATTGGCAGGCTCAACAATACTTACTCAACAGTCTTACTCTACAACAATCAACTCACAGAAGTCAGAGTTGAATGGCGACTGTCGGACCAAACGGAGCTAGAGAAAAGCGTATGCTATTCTCTCCGGAAACCAAGTGTCTTCGTGTATTGCAATTGCAGTAATTGCATTAGTATTTGTATCAATTCATTAAGTCAAGTATAGGTATAAATTGAATTAATAACAGTAAAATAAATGTCATATTAAAAATTAAAGTAAAGCTCATCACAATCGGGAGTCTCGGCCACATCTCATTATTGAGTAGTAATCCATAATAAGGTATTACATAACATAAAGGGAATCTATACTATTTATATACTCACAAAAGTATCATTTAATCATTGGGCAAAAGGCATAATAATAATAGTATAGTGTGTATTTAGCAGAAGCTAGAGTTAACAAGTATAAGTTGAACTTTAGGCTTTTCAAGAAGAAGCAGGTTCACTTTGGTTTGTATTCAACTTAATTGTAATTACAAACTATGTACGGTCACACACTACTGCACGTTATATTTGTACATTTTAAAATATTTATACCTTGGCGTCCAATTTTTTAGTAGTAAACTATGACCACCACAAACATTTTAGAAAAATTCAACAGCCACCCGTAAACGTAAAACTATTTCAGTAGTATATTGTGCTCTAAAATGAAAATGCAATGTAATATTTTTGGCAAAGCCAGCTAATGTTTTATATCTTTCTCCTTATTTGTGGCTTGACTGTTTTTTCGTTTAAATAAAACCAATTTTTGTTCGCTGTAAGTAATAGTCCCTATGTAAGTTAAGAAGACATTGAAACATATAAACATACAGTTATGTGTGTTATTAGCAAACGGCGGACTTGCATACAAAAGCAAGTTTTGATTGACTCTAACTACGATCCCAAGACTCCGGGACTATCCGTTTCATCCCCAAACTAGTCGAAACAAGTTTTTTAACATGTTTCACATGTTTGGAACATGTTTTTACATGAAACGTGTCTTAACATGTTGTAACATTTTTGTAACGCTGTCAGATGTCTATCTGCTAAAGTGAAACTGTTGCTGGTCTGAGCAAATACGTAAGGTACTTAAGAAGTATAATCCGCATCATTATCTTAAAATCCGAGAAGGAAAATGGATCACCTATCTATAAAATAATATTCGATGGTAATAAGAGTGCTTATGCCAAAAAGTCTATTATAATTAACGAAGTTTTTATTTTATATTTCAAATAATTGACTGAAAGTTACAGTAATAATTGCATGCATCACAAATTTTTCAAAACGCTTATATGATTTTCTGGCACAGTGTCGTCGAATAGGATTCAGCCACAGTCGCAGTTACATGCCAGATGCCATAATTTTTTTATCCAAAATGCTAAAATGGTGTTTTTAACGTGTGTGACCATGATATAATCAATTTGTGGTTTTCTTTCTTATAGGTTCACACATTAATGTACATCGTGCATATTCTGGTACATTCATGCAAGGCGCAAGGGCGTAACTACGGGCTTTGAGTCCCTCTTCTCCAAGCCGGCTCGTTCCCTCTATTATAAATTGCTGGTTACGTCCTTGCATACATACATTAATTTGTGACATTTTATATGACTCATTTAAATTAATCATCCTGGACGCACATGTGTCTTAGTTAGTCTGGAGAGCTCAACGCATCTATTAAGCCGGTTTAAAAATGTCCAACCTTCGCAACAAATATTTCCCATCCCGGTCATATAGGCGTGATATCCTATTTCTTCAGATGATCTCTTATGAGCTCTTGTTTTTTCACATGATATATGGTGGTATCTTGTGTTACAGGCTTCCACATTTGTTTTGTTGTTACTGCAGAAGAGTGTTATTGACAGAATTACAATTATAATCTTATTGGCTTTGTTATTACAATTTATTATCCCACTCTTCTGATGTTTAACACGATTTTCCATGTTGGCAAGTCAATATTTCTGCTGGAGCTGGAATGAAAATTCAATTATTATATAGATCAAACAATTATTCTTGTTAAGTTATGAACTATATACAGGCGCGTAACTAGGATTGCCATTTGGGGGGCTGCCCAAGTCGTTTGGGGGGGTGCCCAAGTGTAAAAAATCGGTTATTTAGCGGCCTTCGGCCGCAAATAACCTATTTTTTGACCAGTTTGGGGGGGTGCCCGGGCACCCTGTGACCCCCCCTAGATACGCCCTTGACTATATATGTGTTTTTGTGATAATATTGATAATAATAACATTTGTGGAAAATAATTATTTGCAAGACTCCGTCAGATGAACTTTGTAGTTTCTATTTATTTACTTGCAGTACAAATTTTATATTCTCTAATTTCGGTCTTTTCTGCTTGTGTTACATTTTTTTAACTTCTTTGCTCCTCCCACACGTACTATGTGTCATACACTCGTACACTGTCATAAAAGCGGTGTCAACTTGGGAGATATCAGTTTCAGGTGGCCTTGGAATATACCTATTTACGGTATATTATATTCCATATTCTAAGCAAGCAAATACTAGGAATGGCACATCACTTACATTGAAATTAATATGCATGGAGGAAGCCACTTCCTGTTGAAATCCACATAATTTATTATTAACATTTTTATCTAAATAAATTTCTCTCTAGCAAGCATTTGTTAACGTAAACTAAGTACATTCTTTTCAGCGAACAATATTTAACATGCAAAATAAATATGACATTTATTTTACAGATTAATATTTACTTCATTCTCATGTATTATTGTTTCCATCATTTTACTATAAATTTGTCATTCATTTTGCGCTTCAAATAAAATCGGTTTTACTTAGTACTAAGGAATAATTATTTTTGTCTACGTATTTTTTGTATTCATTTTTTTGGCACCTGTGTGAATTTTGGTTTCAAAGAGAGAAAGTCACAGTAATTCACTGTCACTGCACAGAGAGTCCGGTAAGGTAGAACGGTAGAAGCGTGGCTATTGTAGTGTGTACTCTTCTGCTTAGTGTGTGAGACAACAATATTTTCAGTCCAAGTCAATGCGCAAGAATCTCTCACCCATTCAGTGAATAGCATGAGCAAATATTATTTGGAAATACTTCTACGTTTAAGAGTGTCCCAGATGTTTTGTTTCCATTGTTTGTGTTTCGTAGAAGTCAGAACCCTCGTTCTCCCCTTCGTACGTTGTTCACTTCAACATTTTATTTTCAACTTATTATATTGAAATTACTTTAGACAAAGTTTTGACCATCTTTCACTTGCGTGTTAGATACTGCCCTTGTTAAGAATAAACCCATATTTACTTTTGGAATATATTATACATTTTCTACGCATCATTTTATGTATAATATCAAAATACTAATAATTTCAGCCCCTCTATTAGCTTTGCAGGTAAGAATTAAAAGGGTATTTGATCCGAACATTCGAGAAAAGACTTAAAACACTCACTATATCCATATTTAATATTTTTCGCGATATGTCCACTAGTGAACAAAAATGTAAATCTTTTTTTAAAAAACTATCCATAAAGGCATTTTTATTGAAGAGGCGTTTTTTATAAAAACGGCAACTTTATTTAAAAAAGCAGTCTCCCAACAAAATTAGAAAACGATTTTATTCTTTTCACGAAATTACAATTTTTTTGATGAAGGAAGAATTAAAAAATGTTTAAAAAATAAAGCTAACCAGAAACCTTGCTTATTGTTTCAGTCCCATGATCTCCATTATTCTTAGCTAACTACTTTTCGCTTTTATGTTGGATAATGTCCTTGTTGTTAAGACCTGACCCATATCTACTCATCCAATATATTAGTCGTTGTCTACCCATCATTCTGCGCATTATATCAAAGTACTCCTCTTTTCAGCTACACTATAGTTTGGCATACTAAAGTTGAAGGCCCCAGATAATGTGTACTATAAAACATTCATATATATAGGTAATTATGTGTCGTAAGGTACTTGTATGTGATTAGGCTTATTGTCTGTTTGTGCGAGACAGTTCGATAATGTTGTTGACGATTACTAACTTAGTTAACACATGGCAATATTTAAATCCCTTGCAAACCTAAGACTTTCACTTGTTAAAGGTACTGCAAAATACTTGTAGCTTCAACTGCAGTTTTAAAAAACTGAATTTCTAAATATATTTATTGTTAAAAATGAAAGCGGTCAATTTTTAAAGAAGACTACGAATGTTGCTTGTATATTTGAGGTGTGACAAAGTTGATTGCGATGTTTTTTGCACCGCAGCAAATGGTTATTAAAATGTAATAAACACAATATCTACTAGGCCGAAGTCGTTGACTTGTTCTACTTCGATTAGTGTTAGAAACAGTTGTTCAAGCAAACAAAGAAACGATCCAATGACTGGAAATCCCACAGTGTTAAGCACAGGGTTCCTTATTATTTATGCCCATTTGGAAATACAAAGACTTGTCCTCTGTAGGTGTTTACTCATTTATGCACAAATTTTTATAAATTAATCGGGTTTATCGTTTGTCAGATTTTTGAGCCTTAAATTATTGTCTGTGAAACGTTGTCACATACCCTGATATAAATTTTATGTTAAAAACATTAAATGCCACAATTCGTAGGCGAACTTTTCAATTAACATGTCAGAATAAACTAATGCACTTTCGGATAACTCTTCAAAAGTGCATAATTTCAAAATTTTAAAGCACATTTGCTGTTAAGTGAGTCTCCATTGATTATTTAAAAACCATTAGGGTTTATAGATTTAAAGACAACTGTTCTTTGGAATGCACCTACATACTTACTTAATGAATATAGAAAATAACATTTTGATAGTTAAAATTGAAATCAAGTTTTAAGTAATGGAGGACACTGTATTTTTCAAAGTAGATAATATTCTTAGCAATCTAAGAAAACAGCTCGGGCGGTGTTACATATATTATTTAGCCAGGAATACGTGTCACAATATATTAGCATGTCTATAAGATATTTCTTTTGTAGCAACATTTTGTAAAGGAGGGTTTACAGAAATAGTGTGGCTGACTTCTTAATCATTTAAAAAGCATCAAAAATTGTATATCGGTTAATAAAACTATCAGTTACTGTACAAGTATTTGGTTATATATTTACGACCTAAACCTTTGAACCCGTCAGTCTTACGACCGCAGTTATAGCCATAATAATGATAAAGAAAACATCGGTATTATTGTGCTTGAGTAAATAATATAATATTCATAGGTGAAAACGAATTGTGAAATTGAATTTTTGTGTTCGCAACACGGTGGACAATATATATAACAAATTCTTCATGTGTTGCATTCTTTTTTTTTAAATAAATAAAATAAAAATAAAAAAATTACTCGAATTCGTCCCCCAAATACTTTTTACTAGAAGCAATGGCTGCTGAGCAAATTGTCGCATTTTCGCTCGTAAGTTTTATGGCTCTCCCACTCCATCATGTCCAAGCGATTATCCCGTTTCAAATGAACTTGAAGCATTTTAAGGACTGTGATTTTCTCTTAACATTCGGACATACTGCCGTTTCAGTTGATCCATTCCTGCACATCAATCAACATTCACAACCTTGGAATGTTTTCTCAATCTCAGAACTGAAAAATATGTTGGACAAGCAAAATAAAAATGTAAGTCTGATCGGAAAAGCACTATGTGAGATAACTATCATAATCAATCCAGAAAGTGATCAGGACACCAAAGATAATGCCAACAGTTACCGCGGTTATAGAGAAGAAAGCTATTTTATTGTAGTTGCTCAATTGCCTGAAAACAGTTGGAATTTTGGAATGTGGATGACAAATTTTAAAATTGCGACTTTGAATTTTGACGCAACATTTGTATTTGTGGCATTTGATTACAATATTGGAAAAATGAAAGTTTACACAAGACCTCAGGTAACCCAGGTTTATCTACCTATTGCGGCCGAAGATCAGAGCGGGTGGCTATTGCGTTGGGAGTCAATCTTGAAATACAAAGTCCAAACCTGTGATAGATTGCAGCAGCCTCTGAAAATCCACGACTTTGAAGATGTCAAAGTTAACCTTTGTAGTTCTTCACATTATCACAATGATAAACGTAGGGTACAATGCTCGCAAACACAAATTGTGAGTCTCATCCTATGTGAAAAGCTAAATTGCACTCAGTGGCGTAGAAACCAGGGGTGCAGGCGGTGCGAGTGCACTAGGGCGTCGGGGTCTGGGGGCGTCAATCGGATGTAAAGAATGTTGCATATGTTGTACAAAATCATTCTACAATATTATAATATTTCAAATTTCTCTCTTTCGCAATTTTAATTGCCCATCCTTTACAACGTTCAAAATTAGTAATATTATTACTACTTCGCTATATTTTATAGAAGATCCTAAACAAATAAGTTATTATTTTGCAAGCATATCTCTAAAACTGTAACCAGCTTGCTATATTATTTTTCTACAGAATGAATCGATTGAACCACGAACTAAAAGTTATTGATGTATTCCGTGTATGTTGCGCCTATATATTTATGTAATATCCTTCACGCGGTTGCTCCAACCTGCATCCAAATAATGTCTAAGTATGCTTTAGTGTTTTAGTAAAATGTGTTAAAAAATTTAAAACCATTTTATTATTCGACTCCATTATTTATCCATTTTATACGTATTTAAGTATGAACGTGCAATACAATGCACTATTGATATTTACCCTCAATTATTTGTAATTATTAACTTCCAATTTTAAAGATAAAAACAGAAACCTAGCTGGATTTTCATACTTAGTTTAACAAAATCGATAACCAGAACTTTCTGAAGCAATGAGGTCCGGACATGCAGCTGTTCGTGCCAGATTAACCATCTAATCAGTGGTGGAGTGGGATCATAAACTTATTGTTAGCTATACTGTGCGGAACTTACACTGTATATTTTGGAAGATTTCGAAAGGCAAGCCAGAAATATAAATCTTCGCTCCAAAATAACAAAAATAGTCCCAATTTTTTCAGTTGGAGCTAATTTAGTGCCTTTTTATTCATTTTAGCATAATTTTGCGCGCTAGTCACGGATATTAGCATTATAAGCTGCGAAATTCCTGTTAAGCGCTTATACGGGTGGACTTTTTTTGAACCTTTGTTAAAGGTTGCAATGGGTGGGGTAGTGGGGGCGTCGAGACAGAAATTTGCACCCGGGCGTCAGGTTGGCAAGCTACGTCGCTGATTATTGAGCAGCGTAATCTTAATCACATTCCAATTGAAATTAGAATTTTATTTAAAATCATAAGTTGAACTCTAAATCGATGCGTGAATCTGAAAACCTGAATCTAAATAATCGAAAAGCTAAATTGTACTCCAATTTATGGTCAGTATATTAGCTTTACTAAAACATTGAATGTCATGTTCCATGCAAACCACCGAATGAATTATGATTTTCACGAACAATACATATTAACTGGAGTAGGTTCACTTCACTTATGGTATTGTAGAAACGAGAATGCAGATACATCTCCTTTCCTGGGTTGGTTGGAGATTGGCTATGACAAAACTTCTTGGATTTGCATTTCTTACGGTCTTGTTTCTTTTTACGTTATTTTGAACCATCTCAAATGCAAGTTGCTCAAACACACCTCTCATTCTTTTTCCTGGTTGACTGGAATTGCTTTATTTTTTCGACAGGATTCCACTGTCGTCTCGAAAAAAATTGTTTTACTCTTGGCTTTCTGTGGATGGCTTCCTTAGCTGTTCTATGAGTGTCTTGTTAAGGCCGAATCCACAACTCCCTTCAAAGATCAACCTTACGAAAACGTTGCACAACTCATTGAAGCCGGATACAAATGTGGCTATGATAACCGAAACAATATTCAGGTACAAGGATGTAAGGACATATTGAGAAAATACTTAATCAAAGGGAGCCTTTCTGAATTAATTTCTCCTTACCCTGATGATTGGCTAACTAGGTCACTACAGGATTGCATAAATTACATGCATGCCAACAAAATGTTGTCCCCAACCTCGCTTTCTAAACATAAGTCATTGTCACTAAAAAGTTTTCAATGTCCAATCATAACCAAACCATTTCTTTCTGGTCAGATATACTGAATTTTCATAATATCCCCTTATTTGATAAATTGAAAAAGAAATAATATGTGTGATAAAATTTACCGTCAGTTTGTACTCTCTTAAGCCTACGCATATTAGAACGCTAGTGTTTTAATTTTTGCCCATTTTACGGATAGAAAAACTGATGAGTTGTTTTCTTTTTTGCATTATGAGAAGTTAAATATAAACCGCATTTGATTGACGAAAATAATAATTCACATATTATATGAATTAGCTACAATGGTGCACCTAGGATTTATTTTTGGTGGCAGCATACAGTAGCATCAACACAAAAAATTATCATATTTTAGCATTTCGCAAAAATGTTGATGAAAGAACTGAGATCTCGAAAAATTTTGCGATTTTTTGTTACATTTTAGATGTTTTTTGCCCTTTTGCATGAATTTGAAGGAAGTCCCCTTCTCAGTGTGTCCTTGATTATCTATGTTTACTCTTAAATACAATTCGCACATGATTGTCGAAAAGCATGCGCATTTGGAACACAAAATGTGGTTGAATTGATACGACTATCGTACGTAAAATAAATACAAGAAGAAAAGTAATTTTTGTGGTTAAAGCTCGCAATATTTTACCCCTGCAAATAAATTTTGCAACTTGGAATCAGTACTTCTGGAATTATAAGTGTACACTGTACAATTAGGTAACAAACGCCTTCGGCGTTCGCTGCCCCCTTACCCTGCTGCCCGGATGCCGAGTTTCCTCACCCCTTGCACACCCGGATTTACGTCACTGCAAGCATTGCAAAGTTTTCAAAAACTTAAAAGATTTTCTCGCACAGTGTCGTCGAATATGAATCAGCCGCAGATTAGTCGCAGATGAATTAGTCGCAGATGCCATAAAATGTTTTTATCCAAAATGCTGAAATGGTGTTTTTAACGTGTGTGACGACGATATATCAATTTGTGACAATGTAAAAATAAATTGGCACGATGAGACACATATGATGAAGTAATGCAACTAAGCCGCTTTAATCTATTATTTTAGAATACCGGAAAAAAAGTTATGAAACAATGATTCAATTTTATTTTTTCAATAAGCTTTCTCATAGAATCACACAATTATGTACATTGTCCATATTCTGGTACATACATGCAAGGCGCAGGGGCGTAACTACGGGCTTTGAGTCCCCTTCTCCCAGCCGCCTCGTTCCATACTCATTATAAATACCTTTTCATGTCCTTGCACACATACATTCATTTGTGACATTTTATATGACTTAAAAATTAATCATCCTGGATTCACATATGTCTTAGTTGGGCTGAAGAACTCAAGGCATCTATTAAATCGGTTCGAAAATCTCCAACCTTCGGGACAAACATGCATACATTGATATCTTGTTTTTTCCGGTTTACAGGCTTCCACGTTTGTTTTGTTGTTACTGCAGAAAAGTGCTACTGCCAGAATTACAATTATAATCTTAGTGGCTTTGTTATTAAAATTTATTATCCCACATTTCTGATGTTTAACACGATTTTCCATGTTGACAAGTCAATAATTCTGCTGCAGCTGGAATGAAAATTCAATTATTATGTAGTTCAAACAATTTTCCTTGTTAAGTTATAAATTATATGTTTTTGTGATAATAATAGCATTTGTGGAAAATAATTATTTACAAGAATCCGTCAGATGAACTTTGTACAGTTTCTATTCGTTTAATTGCAATACAAATTTTATATTCTCGAATTTCGGTCTCTTCTGTTTGTGTTGCTTTCGTTTCACTACTCCCACACGTACTATGTCTCGTACACTCATACACTGTCATAAAAATGGTGTTAACTTGGGAGTTATCGGCTTCGGTTGGCCTTCGAATATACCTATTTACGGTATATGATAATCATTATTCTAAGCAAGCAAGTACTAGAAATACCACATCAGTTACATGGAAATGTATAAAGGATCCCACATCCTTTTGAAATCCACATAAATTATTATTATTAGCACGCTTATCTTAATAAATTTCGCTCTAGCAATCATTTGTTAACGTAAACTAAATTCTTGCTAGCGAACAATATTTGTATTTAACATGCAAATTAAATATTAAAATTACTTTACAAATAAATATTTCGTTCATTCTCGTAATACGTATTATTGTTTCCATCATTTTACTCTAACATTGTACAATCTTCCTAAACAAGCACAAATATATGAATATCGTAATTCTTTAAAAATTGTTTGGAAGCACTGAAAAGGAAAAAAAACTAATTCAATTATATTTCGCTTTCCAATTGCATAATAAAACACAACTTAGCCAGAGGAATATGATTTAATTGTTTAACGTAATCGAAAGTTGGCGTCATCTGATTGGAAGCATTCAGTTGTGGTCATTGAAGAAGTCGATGTCAATGTCGCTTTGATGTTGCTGGGATTGTTGTAGTATGTATTCTCTAAAAGATCATCACGAGCGGTGAACCAGGTCCATCGCGGTTGATCAGCTAATAATTCAAGACTGGGAACAGTGCACTGGGAACAAGTTTTCCATTGACAGAGGTTTGTCCCCCACCAGATTTATCAATCTCTCATACTCGCTCATTGGCAGTTCCTTCTGGCTCCACATAACAACAGAAGCAACATCAACGTAATCACTTCCTGGCAGAAATAACTCGAATTCAGTCATTTCTTCACAAAACAAAGACCAATTCCAAATGAGGGAAGTGAGGTTGTGTTGTTTTGTCAAGTAGTCGTGTGTTACTTGGTACAACTGTGCACTTCCGGTCACTCCAGGACGGCCCCTCCACATAAAATATGGGATAGGTATTGTGTTCGAACATTTCTGAATAAATGTTTTAATCTTTGAGTAGCGGAGAACATTTTACCGAATAATTGTTTGATTATTAAATCTATGACAAAACTAATGCAGCTAATTTTTCATTAAATAACCTGGCGTTGAATTTCGTCTTCTTCTCCCATCTGGTCGAAATGAGTTGCCCAAAAAATTGAGCCGCCAATGACAAGGAACGTGAAAATTGCAAGGACTGTAATAAAAACGAACTTTCTTGGAAATGTTTTTCTAGTTGGAACACGGAACACCTTAACATGAACAGATTCATTTTCGATCAATAAATTGTCTTCTGGCATTGTAATCACTTAAAAAATCGTTTTCGACTGCACAATCAAAAGTCGGATCAAACAGGCCTAAAGTAGATTTAGGTAACCGTGGTAACCAAAAAAACATTCAGAAATGTGCACAAAAGGTATTACTAAACTGTTTATTTTATTTATTCGACGATGAGTAAAAGAATCTTTTTAATACATAAAATCAGTTTTCTGTTACTGAGCAAAATTGAATTGTATGATACAGAGGAATGACTATTTACTGGATTTTACACAATACAATAATATTAAGTCGAATATAGTTCTACTGTGCACTGTAAAAGTAATTGAGTACTCTTAAAAGCAGTTGAGCAAAGTCAAGTTTCCGTTTTCAGGAAATAACATTTAGATATCAACTGCTACAGCCTCACCCAAAATAAACCATCGCTACCAAAGCAAACCAATAGCGAAGCAGGATTATTTTAATTTTTTACTAAATTACGTCCATTGCTAACCTATTGCTAGATAGAATAAACTAAAAAAAGCGAAGAGTGAAATTGAAGGAGATGATGGAAAAATTCATTAATAAAAACGACCTTGAAGATACTTACAGAAGACTTTTCCCTTTAGGCAAAGTAATGACCCACCGTGGAACGCAGAAACACAATCCATTATCACGCTTGGACAGAATCTATGTCAGTGGAAGTATTGCAAAATACGTGACAGAAGCAAACATTTACCCATTTATATCGGATCATGCCATTGTTGAAGTCAAATTATCATTCGGAACAAATCACAAGCACAAAATGTGGAAACTCAACCCATCACTCCTTAAAAATGAATTTCAAGTATCAAATTAGTCATTGGGTATAATTTTGTTGATTATTGTGATTCAGTACCCGCCATTCTAAAATTGCCTGCAGTGGGGTAAAAACCAACGGTGCAGACTGTTAGTAGTTCGGATGCACTAGAGCGACACGGTGTAGGGGCGGAAAAAGGCTGATAAAAATGATACATTATGTTTTACAAGTATAAATGCAACGATTGTGCAATATTTTAAATTAACTCATTTTGCGAAACCTCCCTTTTCCAATTTTGATTTCCAAACATTCACGACTCACCAATTTATTAATATTACTGCTTTATAATATTATAGACCATATCCTTAATCAATAAATATGTTATGCTGCAAGTGTATCACACCCAACTGATTTTATTTGCTGTTATATTATTTTAGGGGGAAGGTATATGCACAACAGAACCATACTGTACGTGTAATCAAAACATTTGTGGATGAGATGTCTAAAATGAGTATAGAAAACAACCCTCCGATAGTTTATATTTCAAGTTTATTATTAAGTAATGCAGAACGCTGTGTTTTTACAGGTAGGTGCTTTTCTTACGACTGTGAATATCGTTGTTACATATTTTATTTCGCAAGGAATACGTGTCACAGTATATTACCATGTCTGTGCGATAATTCTATTTAACGCCATTCAATTACGCAGCGGTGCCTTTGCAAAAATGTTGTGACCGAGTTCTTTTTAAATTAAAATCGAATCGAACAAATCGGTTTGATTGGATGCGACTTTCTATGCCCGGTTTTTAACCGATTTATTCAAGAGATAATGATAGCATGAATGGGTATCAATGTGTTTTAATTTTTCGCTGTTCTTACACAAATAGCTTGAGACTTTATTGAATAGTTTTGAGCTTGAAACTTTATAGAACCGTTTTGAGCTGGAAACTTTCATTGATAAACATTGTGCTACTTGTTTCAAATTATGCCCGTTACCTATTTATACGATTTATTACGAAATGAAGTAATTTCTAGTAAGCGTAATGATTAACTGGTTAAGCTCTGAGTGACTCAAGAATTAATCACCTTCGTTTGTGCCAGTGCTTATGTAAATATTGTATGAATTGAAATGCAACATGCGCAAGTTTTAATAAAGACGAAACATCATATTTTATTATCACGCAAATATCATTTCATGCTATGATGTCCAATTAAGCTTCACCACAAATTTACTTATGTGTATAAAATTGTGCAATACCACCGTCAGCTAGCAAAACCTATGTAATGACTAATAAGTAAAACATTAATTAACCTTTAATGTTTGTCTAATGATGTTATACTTGTAATAATTAAAATGGAATAGTCATGTTATTGATGTTGTCAAAGCCATTGGGCTTATTTTATTGCAAAATGAGCACAAGAGCAGAACGTCTCACCCGAAAAAATGCGTTGAAATATAACATTCTGGAAAGAGTGCTAACGCCGGTGGCTAATCTCTATAATATGTAACGCCCGTAGCTTCTTTTTTCGGGGTCATTTTATCGAGCAGAGTTTGACATGGGACGTTTCCAAAAAATGAATTAAAAAGATGCATTCTTGTACT
>JABASD010003333.1:0-20678 GCA_019776165.1 Pogonognathellus flavescens
TGGTGTTATCTAAGCGACTCCTCTCTGATCGCCTAAGTCTGATTGGTTTTGAATGAGTAGGAATGGTTTGTACATCCCTGGTTTATACTGTATTCTTGTTGATGTTCTTAATGTTGGTTTTGGATCGGTTTGAAGTGTTTTCTTATTCTTCGGAATGGTGATTTTTGGATTTAGCTCTGCGTTATATGGTGATGGTAGCTTTAATATAGGAGTTTTGACGTGATTATTCCTTTCATACCATGGTTTCATGTCTGATACATGTCTTTTGCCTATCTCTACTCCGTCATCGTCTTCTAACACGTAACTATATGGTGTGGGTTGTGCTGTAATGGTAAATGGTCCTATCCATTTAGGTGCTAGTTTCGCTGAGAAGTTGATATCGGCTTCTGATTGTACATGATTTCTGATTAGCACTTTTTGATTGATCTCGTATTCAACATGTCTGTGATGTCTGTCGTAATACTCCTTATATGTTTCTTGAGCTGATTTTATGTTCTTCTTAACCCATTCAACTATTTCTTTCATTTGATTTGGTATCTGTCTTGCGAGTGATTCTGCTAATTCTCTTGTAATTGGTGTATCTTCTTGTAAAGTTCTATCGAACGGTAGAGGTAATTCTCTTCCAAGATTAATTAATGCTGGTGATGCTCTTGTAGATACATTTATGGCTGTTCTTAAAGCGTAAGCAAATTTTTGTAAATGTTCATCCCAACTGGATTGTTGACCTTCAATGAATGATTGTATCATTTGTTTAATTGTTTTATTAGCTCTTTCCGATTGGTTGGACTGCGGATGATAAGGGCTTGTGAGTCTTTGCTGGATTCCCCATTGATTGCATAGCTTTTTCACTGCATTTGAAACGAATTGTGATCCATTGTCTGAGACTAAGACTTTGGGTGCTCCAAATCTGCAAAATACTTGATCTTCTAACAATGATACTACTTTATCTGCTCTTGCGTTTCTCATCGGGAAGATTTCTACCCATTTGGATAGTTTATCTTGAACTACTAAGCAGTATTGATTTTGTCTTCCTCCTCTTGTTTTCGGCATTGGACCGATAAAATCTATATAAATGGTGTGAAAAATTCCTTGTGGTTCGGTTGATCCTAGCAATCCTGGTGGTTTTCTTGTTTCTGATTTGACCCTTTGACAAGTTTCGCATGATCTTACATATTGTTTGACATCATCGTCCATATATGTCCAATAAACTCTGGATTTTAAGCGTTCTACTGTTTTCCTTACTCCCATGTGGCCTGCATATGGAGTGTCGTGGAAAGTGTACATTAGATCTTCTCGTAATGATTTCGGGATAAATGGTACATTAATCGTATCATATTGTGTGTATTTTCGTAATTCGCTTCTAGATTTATTTCTCCTGGTCGTTCTCTGTTGTTCGTCACTATTTAATCTTCTAGCGGCTTTAGATAATAATAAAGTAGGTATTTCTCTAATATGATCTGGGTTGCTTACTGAATCCTCCTCTTGACATTGTACTCTGTGATACATATATGATCCGTAATCTCTATAATCTCTATATCTCTCATTCTTGTAGTATTCTTCATAATCTATGGGATTTTCAATCCTTCCATCTTCTTCATAATCTTCGTACTCTTCATACTCTTCATAATGATCATGTCTCTCTTCTTCTCTAACATAATTAACGCTATGTCCTTTCATATCTCTCTGTATCTCGATTTCACTAAGTTCTGGTGGCGGCCCCTCAAGCGGCGCCTCATTCGTAATACCTCTTAATTGATTAACCTCCCTGGTTAAAATCTGTACAGTATTCTTCAATTGGTCAAGTTCATTCAGTATTCTTGTTACGTAACTATCATAAACTTCGGGATTTCTCGGCGTCCCCTCATTAACTCTTTCTCTACTTAAATCTTGATTTTCCTCTCTAAATTCAACTCTTCTATGTCGTGTACACGTGTGTCTGCAATTGTAATTATCTGTATTGGTAGTGTTGCTAGCGTCGCCTCTATTATTTATTGGTACCTGTGGAGGGTTATTAATTTGATTGTTTGGTGGTTGAGTATACTCTTGTTGTGGTGATGATGGTTGAGGTTCATTACTTCCGTTTGCAACCGGTTGTAAGCTCCTTTCCCCCTCATTTTGGTTCGGTGATCTTGAAATATTGACTGCTCTATATATAATCCCGTCTATCAAACTAAACTTGGATTTTCGTCGCGATCGATTATCTTCATTTAGTTGACGTAATATAGCCTGACATTCTGGGTCATTTTCTTGTTCTCTTCTAATATCATCTTTTGTTGGCGTAAGGTGCATGGCTCCAAATAATGGTGTGAACATTATATCTGGATCATCGTTGATATAGTCTGGTTCATCGGGCAATGGTGGGACAGGATGTCGTGACAATGCATCTGCAACGACGTTTTCCTTACCACTAATAAATCTTATTTTGTCTAAGTATTCTGATAGTCTGGCTGCCCATCTTGCTATCTTTCCTGTATTATTTTCTTTTGAAGTTTTTAAGCATTTAAGTGCACTATTGTCGCTGTATATTCTAAAATCTTCTCCCCATATATAGTCATGAAACTTTTGAGTGGCCCATAGTATTGCTAATAGTTCTTTTTCTGGAGTGCTTAAGTTTCTTTCTGAAGTGTTAAGGGATTTGCTTGCGTAGCATATTGGTTTTTCACGTCCTGCTATGGTTTGGCTTAAGACTGCTCCTAATCCAATGTTGGAAGCGTCTGTTCTTAGTATAATTGGGTGATCATAATCTATGTTTTGCAACATTACATCGTTTACCATATGATGTTTAAGTGTTTCGAGAGCTTTTTGTTGTGATGCTCCCCATCTCCATGATGTGGACTTTCTGAGTAGTAAGTTGAGTGGTTCCGCGATGTCTGAATAATGCGGTACAAATCTTTGGTAGTAACCTACTTTTCCTAAGAAACTTCTTACGTCTGATACGCATCTTGGTACTTCATATTCTGTGATTGCTCTGACCTTTTCTGGGTCTTTTGTGACACCGTTTTGTGTAATTTTGTGACCTAAGAAGGTGACTTCTCTTTTAGCAAAACTGCTTTTCTCTCGATTGATTGTGATATTAGCTTGTTTGAGTCTTTTGAGTACTTCTTCGACATGTACTAAGTGTTCTTCGAAAGTTGGTGAATAGACAAGTATGTCGTCTACGAATACAAATACGTAGTTTCCAATCAATCCTTCTAACACTTGATTCATTAATGTGACAAATGTTTTTGGTGCGTTTTTCAATCCAAATGGCATTACTATGAATTCATAATGTCTTCCGTCTACTGTAAATGCTGTCATGTGTCGACATTTTTGTGCTAGTGGTACTTGC
Organism: Pogonognathellus flavescens; assembly: GCA_019776165.1. Lineage (NCBI taxonomy): Eukaryota > Metazoa > Arthropoda > Collembola > Entomobryomorpha > Tomoceridae > Pogonognathellus > Pogonognathellus flavescens. The sequence goes on from JABASD010003333.1 coordinate 3,329, forward strand.
CAAAATGCACTTCCTTCATCGAAGATTGTGTACCAGTAGTTTGGTGGAATTCTTTGCAATATGTGTTGAGAGTGATGCATGGGTGTGCGATCATCTGTAGTATCTGAATTGATTCTTTTGAAATTGATTGTAAGTCTTTTCTTTCCATTTTTCTTTGGTGCTAGTACAACGTTTGCATTGTATTTAGAAACTGATGGTTGGATAATGCCATGTTTCAGCATCTCTTGCGTTTGTTTTCTGATTTCTTCTTCGTAATGTTGGCCTTGCCTTCTATAAGGTGTATAAAATGTCTTGTCTGGCCTTTCGATTACATGTTCTGTTAAGTTTGTTTTGCCGATGCGACCGTCTGTAGGTGCGACTTCGGGGTATTTTGCTAGTAGTTTATCGAATTGATTTTGTATGTAATCTGGGGTTAATAGTCTAACATCTTCTATATGTGCTTTGTATAAGTGTTTCTTTTCTGTTAGTAACTGTAGTGGGTATTTTCTGACTTGTGGATCTTCGTAAAACCAAAACGAATTTCCATTCATATGTATTACTAAATCACTTCGTTTTATAAGATCTCCTCCTATTAATAGTGGTATTCTTTCTGCGTCTAACACTTTAAATCTATGATTAAATTTCTTATGACCTAACTGAATTTCCATCATAACTTCTCCAATTGGTGATGTGAATTCTCCGTTTGCGCAAAGATAAGGTTTTGATTTGCACGGTTGTATTTTTGCTTGTAATTTGTTTACTAAGGATTTTCTTATCATTGAATCAGATGCTCCTGTGTCTATTAAAATTGGTATTGTCATTGCTCTATTTTCTGTTGATACTGTTGTTGAAGAAAGGACTTCTGCAGGTTTGTTATTATTTTTGGCAGGTAGAGAGATGAAGTCGGGATAATTTTCTATCTCCTGCTCTCCCCGTTTAAAGAATGAGTTGGTGGAACACTTGGTGCTTGTTCCGCATAATCGCGTGGGTTGACCTGAGCTGTCATAGTGTTATTACCACCAGACTGTTCGTTACGATGCCCCCTTTGATCTCTTTGATCTTGACCCCTATGTTCTCTTTGATCTGGACGTCTTTCTTCTCTTTGATAGTAGCCTTGATTTCTGGTTTCCTGTCTTTGATAATAATCTGGAGATCTGCGATCTGATTGCGCGTATGGTCTTCCTCTTCCACTTCCGTGACCGTACCCTCTCGATGATCTGTGGTAAGTATTTCCTCCATGATAGGGTTGAGTTCTTCTTTGATAGGGTTGACTTTCTCTTCGATCTCCTCTTTGATCTCTTTGTTCCTCCCTAACTGTTGTATCATTTCGATCGTCGCCTCTTCTTTGATGATCTCGTGCGGCTCCTCTTCTATCATAGTTTTGATACTGTCTTTGATCATTGTTTCTGTTATAATTGAAGTTTCCGCGATAGCCTGTACCTCTTTCGCGATTACGAGCGTCGCCTCTTCCATTAAAATGACGATTTCTTTGATCGAAAGATGTTCTATCATTGTAAGATTGGCCTTGGTAGCCGGCGCCTCTTCCTCTATATGCGCTAGCTCCTCTTTGAAACATCATGCTTTGGCCTCTATAGTGATATCCTCTATCATATCGATTATATTCTCTGTGATACGAGCTATACTGTCTATCCCTATTAGGTGGTGGTGGTGTGTAATTTTGGTTGGTGGCGTTTTGAGCGTGTAATACATCTTGAATTTCGTTCGCCTTCTCTAACAAGTGTGGGATATTATACTCGGTTAAGTTTGCCAGCATCATTCTTAAATCAGGTAACATGCCTGCGATGCATCTCCTGACAGTATGTACCTCAATTTCTGTTGGAAAAACTTGCTGTGATAGCTGTACTATGTCCCAAACGTATGTGTCTACTGCCTCGTTGGTTTGTTGCTTCCTATTAACTAATAGCTGTTGTCGCCTTTGATGATGACTTAACGTATCAAACTTTGCTATGAATGCGTCTTTAAAATCTTGCCATGTTATGTCTGGATCCTTTGTGTATTCGTACATGAACCATGATTTATTTTCTGCCTCTAAGCAATTTGGTAGGATTTTGATCCATTGGTTTGCCTTAAAACCTTGTGCTAAGAAATAGCTTTCCAGATTGTTGAGATAGTAGTATCCTGTGGTTTTCAGTGCATTAAATTTGGGGTAGTTCTTTAATGAACCTAATGGTCTTGCACAATATAAATGTGGTGGTGGCGGCAATTGATTGTGATTGGCTTTGGCTTGGCTCGCTTTTTGTTTGTTAGCGTTCTTCCTTTGGTCCCTTTTTATTTGTTCTGCGGCTTCTAGTAGCTTATTGATTTTTGCCTGGTCTAGGTCTGATTCTGAATCGCTTTCTTCGTATTTATGGCGTCTGTTCCTTTGTTGTCGATTTTTGATCGTTTGTTTCTCTATTACTGTATGCGTGCCGTCTGATATTTCTTCATCGTCGGTTCCTGAGCTTGGTTGTGTTGTTGCTGTGCCATTATCACTCTGATTTGTCTGAATGTCCCTAGTACTAGTAGAGCTATTCTGTAGCCTTAAATCTCTGTCTGCTACGGCCTTTCGTGCCATTTCCTCTATTTCCTGGTCTGTTATTATAGCCTGTTCTAGTGGTTTAGATGCGTTGCCTTTTGCTGACTGTACCTTGGTATGCTTTGTTTTGCCTGCATTTTTAGCTTTCTGTGTTAATTCGTCTGCTGATACTTTAGTCTTTTCTAACGCTTTTCGTGCTTCATCTCCTGAAGACATGTTTATTTATTGAAAATAGGTTGTTGTAAAAAGTTTAGCAAAGCGCTCTAACTATAGGTGTTGTGACCTAATAATGCTTAAAGAAGATAGGTGAATTTGATACTGAACCTTATACTGAAGTTCGTCCTGTTTCCACAAGAAGACCTCGGGACTCCAGTGTTGGCGTCCTTTTTGGCGTCCTTGCTTTGTATCTGGTTGGCGTCCCTCTGTGGCGCGTTTTCCTTTTGCGTCTTAGATAGCGTCTCTCCGTCTCGGATAGCGTCCTTCTGTCTCGGATAGCGTCCTTCCGTCTCGTTACCCGTCGCCTCAATTTTTGGTTCCGTCTCGGGTAGCGTATCTCCTTATCGTTACCCGTCGCCTCAATTTTTGGTAGCGGATTTTTGGATGGGTTTTAATTTGTCTTGACTGTGAGCGTCGCCTCCGGTTAGATCGGTTTTTGTACTTTTGTGTGTGTTTTTCAGTTGTCTCACATCAAACTGACTGGTTATTTTCCACTTTATCACTTAATTTTTCCGTAATTTCGATTCGAATGTATTTCACTTTATTTATTCCTGACTGGGAATAACGACTGGATTGTTTGTAGCACTTGTGTTAAGTTTTGGACACGAATATTTCACTTATACTGATGAAAGTGTATGTAGAAGAAAAGGAAGCGGAAATATTGTTACGAAAATCAATTTGAGGATAGGTCTCGTCGTATAGTTAGAATACATTAGCTTTAATGTCCCATGTCATGGATTTTATTTGATAGTGAAGCATATGGAAAAGTGTGAGTACTATATGAATTCATTTTGAAAAGTACACTGTGTAAGACAAAGTTAATCTACTAAGGAAGCTTACTGTAAGTAAAGAGAACTGAAACGATGCTTTTGAAATATCGTTAGGAATAGAAATTACACTTTTAGTTTGAAATACCGAACTGTGATTTGCTCACTGGGATAATTTCAGTTAACTTAACACTGGCTCACTTTCTCTTTCTTCCTCACTCTCTGAAATATACCAAGGTTGCGTCATTCACCGTGAAAACCGAAAACTCATTATATAATTACAACTCTAACACCAAAGCCTGTTCCTATTATGTCCCTTGCTAGAACTATACTACTAAATGTATTGGAAAAGTTATCTTTGCAGTTTACACTTTCTTACTTGCTTGATTCTTTTAATTCCTTTGTCTTTTGTAGTTCCTAAGAGTTGGTTTACTCCACTTTCAATCAAAACTACCAAGGAACACTAGCTTTGACACGGAAAAAATCGGCAAAGTTTTTGAACTGAAAAATATATAAAGCATGCGTCAAAACCATTAGTAAAGAAACAGATGTCTGAACTTGACTAGACAGAGGGAAACTTAATAATTGGCTCTCACTAACTGCTATAGAGTAGTTTTAGTCGAAGTAGTAGTGGGAGTATAGTATTTGCACTGATGAAACTTTTTTCTTCTTCTTCTTCTTCGCTTTCGTTTCCCAGTGACAGATTTTGTGTCTGAAACATATTGCCAAGTTAGTCTTGATTGGTGCATGCGGTTGGTTGCATTCCGTTCGTTCGGGTTCCTTTTCCCAGAAGGTGCGTTCATACTTTATACTATGAGAATGTGTGTTTCATGCTTGCCAATATCCCGCTCGCTTTATGTTACAATTACTCTGTGTGTGTGTGAAAGCGGCTGGTGGCTCGCTTCGACTATTTCTGAATGAGATGAAGTATTTCTGATGTTGGAAAAGTACCCAAGAGCTTCACAAACCAAAATTGCTTTAAGTTCGTTGCGGTGCATTGCTCCTGCCGCTGAATGAGTCGTAGCAGCCGTTTGAACGCAACTTAACTGCACTGTAACGGTGACCCGGTTAAAAAGATGTGAGCTCTTAGTTGCATTTTAGTACCAGTATAGTACAGTATAGTTGCTATATACGGCTGTGCCTCTTGAGATTTCGACTTTTGTATACTTCCGCTTCACTCAAAAAGAGAAATTACTAGAGGAAATGTCTTTAAGTGTAAGTACACAGTGTGATGCACTACACGCCAAGCTAAAGTGTTGTTAATATTTGTGTGTTAAGCTACAAATCCTAAATACGCACATACAAATCCTCTGGTCGCTAATCTTAAGATATGGTTTCCTTGAGTGGAACTTTACAAACAAATTGTTACGGAAATGGCTTAGTAGTTTACTATTATTGCAGAATAAATACTTCTTCTTATTGTATGTGGGTATAAAACCCACGCATAGAAATGCAAATACTATATCTGGTATATAGTGGGGTAAGTGTTTGAATGAAAGCAAGTAGTAATGCTCGAGTTAAAGCACATTGTGAAGAATCTGTTGTGCTAGAGTGAACAGATAGTTAACGGCGACTCGTTTCATGTAATGCCAACCACATTAAGTACATTAGTGTGTAAACTGTGAGCCGTAAATGTCCCCGGGCTATAATTAGATGTTGTAAAAGCTTCCTTTTTCCTACTCAGGGTAAACATTCCATCATAGAAACACTTCCGACCAAAGGAAAGAGCATTTAAGTAAATACACAGAGTCTCAATAGTTTCCTACAGTAGTAAATATACAAACTCGTTTCGTCTTTGAAAGTCCATTTTGCATGTCTGAGGAGATATTGTATTTTTTATTTCTAATTGGTATAAGTATAGGGTGTACATATTATATTACGTAGCATATCTGTAATACATGGGGTATATAACTGCTCTGGGTATTCCACCCACTACTGTAAGAGTAATAGTAAAAAAACAATGAAGTCAATTTATGTTACTGACCGTTTTCTAAGGTTTCTTTTACGTTCGATCATGAAAATCACGTTCACTTTGCTATGGGACGCACGAAGAATGAATAGCGTTAGTAAAGACGGAACTTTTGTTATTGTATTGTCAGAAATAATCAAAAAGGGCGTAGAAAGGATTTCACTGGAGAATATCTGCAGTCATAGTGCGTGTACGTAATGTACACCAAGAACTGCCATGAAAACATGTTCGTCGTGTTTTTCATCCGATTTAGTCGAAGCAGAGTTACAGTATGGGCTTCAATGAACTTTCTTTTAGTAGGTACTTCTGGAGTTGGGTATGTATAAAGTATGAACCCAGGTAGGTACTTATTGTTTTCATTTCTCGACTTGAGGCGTGTATAGAATGGTTTGTGGGGCTTGACTTTGATTTCTATTCAATTAAAGAAAAATCAATGTACGCACGTGACAATTGAAGCAAACTTATTAATTTTACAAACAAAAAGGTTTTAAAACTTTACTTTCCCTGTGTTAAAAACGTGAATTAGCATTTTGAACGATTTCTCCACGCGAGAGCTAAGAAAAGAAATTCATTATTAGTATTCCTTACAAAAATGATTAGATTCGACTCTTATTTTATCCATACTTAGCTCCACGGTCGGAACACTCCTATTTTTATCTTTAAACTGAAAGATATGTATTGTAAGAAAAAATAATAGTGTAATACCATGGTCGCATGAATTTCTATATAGAAAGAAAACGTGTTTTCTCCAGTGAAATTGAAGCTTAAGTATGCGTTGAATGAATGGAGTAAATTTGAATAAAATATCGGTTCATATAGGTACCTACCTGTTATTAATCGTGCTCGTAGGGATAGTATACCTTTACTAATGAAAATATCCAAAAGTAAAGAAAGGGAAAGGCGATCAAAGAAAACGGAATAAAAAAACTTGAAAGGAAAGAGAGAAACAAGTTAAATATACTACAAGAAAGTACAGAAGGAAGGTGCGTTTCTCTCTGCGTGTGTAACTACCAAAGAAAAAGAGAAAAAGCCGATAGCTTTTTAACAAGATGAAATGGAATAGTTTCTTAAGAATATTTGCCTTGGCTTACCTCACTTTACTACTGCTGTACTGTCATCAGCTTTACTTTTCCCCTTCGTCCTTTCTTTCCATGCAGCAATGTTGGCTGAAGACTACATATGTGCATCTACGACTATTTCTATAAAATCTCATTTCCATACACAATAAACGAACATAGTACATCATACATAATATTCTACACAACCCATCTTCTTTTCTCTGCTTTTCTGCCAGTACATATACTGTATGTATAGCCATAGTCTCTGCGAAGCCATTCCATGCCCCATTTTTTGTCAACTCACTTTCTCCATTACCCCAGTACACTACACTGCACCGAAAATCGGTAGGACAGCATCTTCTATTTTTCAAACAAGAAAAATAGAATGGGGAAGTAAAAAGGTAAGGCAGTAGTGGTATTGGTAGCTGTACCTACACGTAATAATAGTAAAGAGTCTTCCAGTCTTCTACTATAATGCTAAAGATACTGCGAGTCTTTCTTTTCTATTTCTTCATCGCCGCCTTAAGGATTCTTCCTACTCTCACTATTCCGTATTTTGTCTGGAATGGCAATATAAGAGAAAGCATTATGTATGTATTTCCCTCAGCATAGTATTGTATAATAAATAGAATCAGTAGAGAGAATGTGTATACCTAGTAAACGTAGTAGATGTACAGAATATCTGCATAAGTAACGCAGAGAGTATATCAGAGTCTGCCTTTCTGTCTGTACTGTCTACTTTCTATATGTAAATAGTAAATACCTAGATGCATTATAATTCCATACTACTAAATGTAAGTTAAAGGAAGCCAGGTTGATATTCAAATTGAAGGAAGTATACGGCGTGGGAGTGTAGGGCACTGTAGTGTGTATGATGCGTAAATACTACAAACCACATCTTCTTAAGTCTGTAGCTTTACATGTCTTTTATAGAAAGGCCCTTAACTTTTTTATGTTTAACCGATATACTATATATCTGTGTCTTAATGGAAGTAGGTGGTTGGTGGATATAAAAGAAAATATCATGTATATTGCTGTAAAAGAAGAAAGTACTATACCCAGATGTTTTTTATCCGCACATATTATGTGTGCAGAATGCTACCGTTGAAAAACGAAGCAAAATACAGAGCAACTGCATTGCCTTTATGTAGTGGAGCCAAAAAGAGATCAATTTAAAGAAGAAGGCGTCACTTTATTGCTCTTTTTCGTATCGATACTTTCCTTATGCTAACCGTATGAGCAGATTCCAGTCGTAAAGTCAATGTATTTTAAAACCATCTTATGCTCACCGTTTACTGCACTATATACATATCTTCGTATAAGGAGTAAGTACTATCTATATTTGTACTGCGTGCGTTTATATGGCCTCACAGATGGTCTTATCAACTTACCCTACTTTCTCTGATTTCCATGTTTGCTCTGTCACGACTGCTTTTTACATCGTTGTGCTTTCCTAAATGTCTTGTCCATGATATAAGATCCAGTGCAGTCATTTTTCCAAAAATATCATTTTCTTCTGTCAAGATTAGGTTACAAATTCTTTGAAGCACTTGAGCCACATAAAAAATTCATAATGTGACGCAGATTATAATTGAATTGCAAACTTCTAGAATTTCTGTCATAGATTAGTAATATCTCGAGAATGATTATGTACACGATAAGACCAGGGAATAAATATGTCTCGTCTCATTTCGGTAAAATCATGTATATGTAGGAGTGGGAGACTTTCAGGTTAAAGGGAGACGATGGAAATCAGGAAGTAGAAAAGGGGGAAACGAAAGACGATCCAAAAGCGTCTCTTTCCGCTGCATCCACTCTCGCGCTCTCTCTCTCTTTACTTTCACCGGGCATAAAGTCTGTATGCTTACTAATCGTACGCTGCCTATGCCCGCTAGCAACTTTCCTTTTCCTTAATCCTTTCCTGAAAAATCAATTAAGCGAACTACTAAATGTCAGTTTTCAAGTCAGGGAAGCGGAAAAGGTAGCGAGGAAGTCTAGACGAGAGGGAACGAGGGTGGTTCCCATGCAACTCCTACACACACACAATACTCAGAATATTAGTCGATCTATTCTTGTACTAGAACAACCGTGAAGAACAAGTAAAAGAATTAGTGAGATATCTGTATGTATTATTATAAGAAGGCAGTCGTGTGCCATGCACAGATATAATGAGACTGTTGAGCACTGAATTAAGCAAGGCGAGCCAAAATCTCGTGATGTACATGAGAAATGTCAATGAGTGGCATTTAGTGCCAAAAATTTCTAAGAAAATCCCTTGAATAAACACTAGCTGCTCGATTCCCATTCAAAGACGCCTTCATACTTCCCCCAACTCAATTCAATCCCACACACGAATGAAATAAAAGGATTTTCTCCTTTTCCCCATTATCGTTATAATTGTCACAGCGAAAGAGTTTTTGTATCTTAATTTATCACAGTGGTTCCTTATACCAGCAGTATATCCACATTCCATGTAGCTAAATATGTTAAGACTTTCATTTACGACGATGCATTGTCAATTTTCTGCAGTTAATTGCTTTTTATAGAATAGTTAAGCATTGATTGTATATTTAATTCAAAGACACACTAGCCTGTGTAAAATGTCATGCGTAATACCTAGTGTTTCTTTATCTGTCTAAATATCGTGCATAGGTTAGTGACTTTAGAATTCCAAATTTTTAGGTAATTGTGGTTTTTACCAACGTCGAAATTGCATTTTGTACTACAATGAGGAAAAGAATAGGAGAAACGGAGCATAATATGACGCAAATCAAGCGAAGAAATGTAATTTACTATTTTTAGAAATAATTGCAGCCAATTAATTCCTGATGTGTAGAGCTGATAAGTTATTTTAGTGACATTCAGGGCGAGAACAGTAAGTAATTTACATCAACACGACTACATGGGAGTAACAGCCTACACTACCCTAGTATTACTACTACAGTACCTAACTACTAACTACATACCTACGTAAATACTATTGTATAGAGACATACAAACATAATATTATTATATAAGTAGCACTAGTTCCGAAAGACATTAAGGCCTTGGCTTTACTGTTATTGAATGAGTCCTCTGAGCAAATATAGTTAATACTAGTGCTAATATTTCTAGTGGTAGTCAGGATTCGAAGCTCTGTTCGACTAACTGTGTTATATTTTCAAAGTCTGATGTATTGTTCAAGTTGCCAGTAAGCAAGGTCCTTTTATACATCTAAACAGCAAAAACTTTGATTCAATTTTGACGTGATAGTAAATTAACTAGGAGAAATGTTCCGCGTGTTCTGCTGTTCTTTCTCTCTCGCACTTTAGTACTCTGCTGCTCTGCGTTGTATTCTGCTTGCTGGTTGTTCCGTGCACAATATATTAAATTGGACTGGTTTCTTTGCAAGATAAATAAATCTTAGTTTAACGCAGATTAGACTTTGAGACAAAACTAAGTTCTCGTTCCTGCTAACTTTTGTCTTTGTAGGCTCACTCAGCTTTTCCACATGAAAGTGGCTAGCTCAACTTAACTTACTTGAAGAGTTAGATAAGTGATAAGCTTGTCCTAGAAGACATTAGCTAAACCTCCTCTTTCTAACTCTATTTATAGTCTTATTGGCTACTTTTGTTATTGTTGTAATGCTCCGAGACTTTGTTACGGAGCCATTATCAATATATGTCCACATTTCTATGGCGTACTTGTTATTACAGTTTCCCAACATCTCTCTCCGTCCTTCCACTAACTTTATCGGCTGTTCTAGCCCTACATGTGCATTTTGGTCTATATCGGTAAGTACATACAAGGTATACTTAAAAGTGCCTTACCTAGTATGTATTGTATATAACATAAGTAAATCTTACTCAAAATTAATATTATTATGCAGATTGTATTAGAAATGTAATGTTTTCTTCAGTACGTTTCTTAGAGTTAATTCTTATCTGCAACTAAGTACTAACCATAAGTTCTTGCGTTTTATTATTGCTTTTGTTTACCAGTAAGAAAATATAATGCAAAATAATATTTTACGGTGTAGTCACAGTTGCAGAATGTCTAGGAAATGTAAAATCCTGTGTGGTAAAAGGAGCTAATACTACTGAAGGTCAGGTAATGTTTTAATAAACATTAGGAACATTATAAAATCGGGGAGGAACAGTAGTAGCAGGAACAAAGTAATTGTACGGGTGGGGAAGAAGACTTTAGAAATTAGAAGCGTAGTGCGGTAGTGCAGCTTAAAGTGTTAGTTACTTATAGTTGGGAGTTGAATCTCTCTGTGAATGTCCGTAATGGAAATTTTAGATGATGAATGCGTATGGACCTGGTTTAACGAGTGGGACATGCAAACTGCCTAGCGGATTGTAAAATGTAGTACTTCCACAGCAAATATACCAGCGTCTCATCTTTACTACAGAATGACTAATGTTCTGGTTGCTGTAAGACACACGAAGAGGAAGGAAAAGAGAGACTTTACGATCTGTATACTTCTTCTTCTCTACACGTACACATAACTAAAAGTTACTTAGAGTTGCTACAATTAGATAGGTACGTGTATAATCTCCATTCATTATTTAACACTAGGGTGGATTTGAATATTACTTATCTTTAGTTCCAGCTAAGTAAGTCTGAGTAAGGTGCCGTTCCTCGTTGCCTCCCCTATATATTTAATACACCATATATTGCGTACTGTGACACACTTGCTTGTGCATAAGTTATAAAGTCCACGGAAAAGAGCTATAATTTATACCAGGGCATCCTCCTAACCCAGTTTGTCGCTGCAGTGTATGTACACAGTGAATCTCACACAGTTCCTAGCTACTACCACTACAGATGAAAATCAAATATTTAAGGTACCTAAGTAGATACGCCTTGCTTTCAAACGAAGCTTTAAAGTTTTCTCATGAATATTTACTTTTCTACGTATGTAAATGATATCTCCTACGATCAGTCAGAACAGAACTTCTTTTGTTAATTCGAAAATAATTGACTGCAGTGTGCGAAATGATTTTCAAATTATCTCTAAAATATTATTACTAGTTAATTCTCTCTAGTAGTTTTTGAAACCAACCAAATCTACATCTGCAATACATAGTAGTATAAGACGACTTTAACAATTGGGGTTAGTACACACGGCACAAGGCACATGGCATTTTATTTAGCATATATTTTGTACTGTGTTTAATACTATGAGAGTTGATAATAAGGCAAAAACTAATAAATCTTCGCCTTCTTCAATATAATTACATGTCTGTAAAAATCCAGAAAGGTTCAGAAATATTGTGTGAATTAGAGTGTAAAGACCTTTGTCTTTCATATTATTGTGTGTACGGAAAGCCGTAGTGAAGAGAGGGACTCTCATACTAGACTGCACGTTTCCTGTCTTTCTATTTCCTGATAGTAGACAGATGCGTGTACCCCGTTGTATGCTCAAATGTTGAAACCATGCTGTACGAGGACGAAGCGAGATAGAAAGATTTCTAATTTACTGCTTACAATTTAGGAAGTATAGCACATAGCACATTGCAATGGCATTTTGTGTTTGTAAAGGTATAGCCTAAATCAAAAACATATTTATTGGCACAGGAGCGTGACTAATGGTGATAAATTTGGTTTAATTACTAATCGACTAATTTCCTTTTTGCGGAGAGCACAGATAGGATTTCTCACACAGTTTCTATTTTGCCAGCATTCTGTACAACTCCAGCCGAGTACTGTGCCTTTTCTCCAGTGTTCCGGTTTCTGCTGACTCAGCAGCAGAAGCTATATACATTATACAGTAATTCAGATATGAGATAAATATTCTGTTAGTGTACCAGGCAGGGTAGTAGTGTAGATTGTATTGTACGGGCTACAAAGTCTGTACAGACGTGGTTTCATACTTTTATTAGCAGTTGTGTATATAGTGTAAAGTAGAGCATGTGACTTTGATGCAAGTTAGCTACGACTACTCCACTGTGTATATAGAAAGCATTTAAGTTGTACAACGACCTCGAGTCGTTCGTATCTATAAATCATCGGTAATCTATATTGCCCCATTCTTTCATTATGAATTCCTTTGTTCTTTTGAATGTGCTCCATAATAATAGGCATTTGTTTCCACTAAGTAATTTATTAGCAACTAAAAATTTATTCATAGTTTTTTGACTATCCTTTAAATATAAAACAATAGCTTGCCATGACACGCTTTTATGAAACTATTACCAAAAGAGAAAAGCCTTGCTGGTGGTGAAAGGTGGAGGAAAGTACATTTCGTATAAATAACAAAGGAATAGTTGAATAGCTTAAGGTAAATTGCCATTGTATTTTTTCATGGCAAACTAGTATACACGAAAATGTTAAGTGTTATTATCTTAATGTTGTTTATGGAGAATGTACTAAGGTTAAAGGAAGAATCGCGTCCATTCATGCAGACGTAAGTGTACAGAGGCAGTGGTGATAATTACGGTATTGAAAAAATGACGACAATATTGTGAAATTGAGTGAAAGTGGTAAAAATAGAAAACTGCTCATCTACAACGTACTTAGCATCGCTCGTATTAATACGCAATGTATTCCACTAGTCTTTTAGTAGTACCTAATGTCGCAATTGCCCTGAGTGAAAGTAGTTACGGTACTTATATAAATACTTGGAGGCGTAGATAGTAGTGATACTGGGAGTGGAGAAAGCTGAGCCTTTCCTGTGTACTTTGGCAAGTACGAGCCGGAGAAACTCACGTACCTACTCTCCGTTCGTAGAAAATAAGTGCACTTCTCCTTCTACTTATAGGCACACACACATTTATATATTTAAGATGCTAAAGTAGCATATAGGATTCAATAAAGTCTAAAATTTATTATGAATCGGCAAATGGAAGTATGTTCTCCTCTTTTAATAATGGACAGCATAAGTGCTCTTATGAAATATGGAAATTGGCTCTCATCGTCCCATGTGCACTTTCCTATGGAGTATATAGTATACTATCTCTTCTAATACTATTACTCCTGTATATATATATATTAGACTGGTCTTGGTTATTGGAATGAAACGAAACTCATTTAAACACACACACACAGAGGCTGAGTATCAATGTGTATAATATAAGGGTAATGTAGTATGTACGTAACTTCAGATAATACACGGCCGAAGTAAGTAGCTCTTCTTCCAGTAGTACACCAGTGTGATGGGAATGTGACCATGCATTCAATTTCACTGCATTGGTTATTACAGTCGTATACATATTATATAAGTGTCTAAGTGAGTACTTTAAGTGTCTACATAAAAGAAACTCTCGTGAACGAGACTCATCCCACAACTACTGCTCCCCATTCACTTTACATCTATATAAGACTAAAACTACCCAAGTAAAATACAGAGCAGACACATTACACACACACTCTCGCGTATATAAAGGGAGCTCTCTCTAGAACTAACTAGCAAAATAGAATAGTTTTCTTTTAAATATATACAGCATGAAGTGAAGGTAAGTACAGTGGAAGTAAGTCGGTAGTTTTCACGTATGACTTAGGACAACGATGTCACGTCATGTTAAATACAGATAGATAGAAAGTAAGTAAGAAAAGAAGAAAGCTTAAGGGTAATATAAGGTAACTGTGACTTGAGAGATCCACACGAGTACTCCGGATACTACTACTACAATGTACTCTGTGTACTATTTTTCTCCAGAAGCTTAGGTTTTACTTTTCTGTATATATTCTTATGAAATTCTTATAATACTTCCATATTATTATGTAAGTGAGTCAAGTTGTATATAAGGAGTGTATAATATTAGAGCATAATAGGAGTAATAATGTGATGTGCTACCGGCTACCTACCACCAGTAAAGCTAGACACGTTTTAGTTGCGTATAGAGGTCTTTCTACAGTTAGTAAAAGCAAGTGGGACAGTTAAGACGAGAAGCCTATTATTCCTCTCTCTCTCTTTCTCTGCACGAAATTCTATTTGATGCAATGGAATGGAATGCATAGCTCTTTAATGTAATATGTAATGCGACTCAAAACTCAAGTGAGCTCCAGCACATGCAGTCACTTACTCAATTTTCAAGGAATGTGACTGATACGTAAAAAAGCAATACTGTGTACATAGACTGGCATTTTCCCTGTATTTTATTTTATAGATTCTGCTACATTACATATTGCTAAGTACATATTATATTATGAGATCTAACAATATTAGGCTCTGCTAATGTCGGGGTATACTTTTATATAGGATCAGTTTTCTCTGTGTACCTTTTGGAACATGGTACATTAAATTGTGGTGGTAGACATTACATTTACATCATTAGATGCATGTAATGTAACAACACACAGTTATGATATGATGGAATGGGACATGACGACAACGGAAAGATACAGATATGAAACAGCCGCGACCGTTTTCCTAATCGGCTTTCAACTTCAGCTAATACATGTAGTCGTCATTCACATTGACCTCATTTACTACACAAACTTTAACTTATTTACCCAATTTTGAACAAGAGACTTGGCTACCATGTTAAACGCATATCAGCCCTATAGCTTTGTGCTTGCAGACTGTATCTTGTAATAGAAGTAGTTGCAGAAGTGCATGGTGAGACTTGAAATGTTGTTTTTGTGAGGTGATGGTGATTGCGCTTCAAATGACCTGGATGTAATGGAACATTACCACAAACTTTAATGCTCAAAGACTTTTTAAGTGCTCAGCTACTGGAAGATCTGGAAATGCACTTACTTACCTATCTGCAACTACCAAGGATTTTGTTCTTTACCTACTTGCCAATAATAAATATAAGAATTTAATTCTCACAGTAAAAGCCATATATACAGTCATTCTGTGTCACACTACTACTGGTACTACTGGTAGCGGTAGCACAACGAAAAATATGTTAGGACTACCTTTTACCATTTTTATCTTGCTCTGTTATCTGTATGCAACATTTGTGACTCCGCATTGCGAATTTGTATGGAGAATTAATTATGGAGCTTTGATTTTACATTACAATTACAATGTCATGGCCCATACCTAAAGCTTTTAAACAAATGTACTTTTGTACTAATGTGTACACACAATTTCACATTTTTTCGTTTCCATTAGATTTATGTATTATTTGGAAGAGGGGATCATTGTATATTTATTACTACAGCTACGGTTCATAACAACTGGACCTTAAAATAGTAAATTGGAAGTTAGACACAAATATATAAATAGCTTTCAACAACGGGACGTCCAAATTATTTTATGTATTAGGATAATATTAATATTTCTCCATAATTGACAGATCAGTATTAATTTAATACATTCTACATTATTATACAATAATGAAAAAAGTAGTTTATGAGTGCTTCAATAAGTACATTTATGTCAAAATGATTTTCACTTTACATTTGGATGTGTATGCGCCACACTCTGGGAGTGTGAAAAGGGAATTGGTGAGTAGAGTAGGTGATTAAGAGTGCCAAACATTTTTCTTAGAATTAAAGGTACATGAATACATGTCATGTTTCACCAGGTAATACCATTGTTCTTAAAAAGCTTGAGCTGACTGTCCTACTTTCTCGTTTATTGTGTTAACAAAAACAAAGAAGGTCTTATAGCTAATAGTATTTTCTTGGAAAATATAATGGACACGCGGCACATACACAATGGGAGTTTTGGCATTATGTTTTGCATGTGGTAAGCTATGGTGTTTTATATTTATGTGCAGATATATTACTTTGCACATTTACCTTTTTCGGGTAATGGTGACTTCCCGTTTTGATGGGCTGTCGCTCTCGTTTATGTATGCATTTGGTGTGCGCTAAACTGCCTTGTGACTACAAAGACTTTCTTTATCGTAAAGGCGACTCAACTCAATTCGCTGCATTGTCTTGTGTCATTGTTGTGAATATTTCAAAGGAGACAAATATATTTAGTGATGATTTATTCATAAACCTTTTCGGTTGCTAGTGTGTGTAGCGTGTCAAGTTTTCTGTACACCGACAAAGGTTCGAGTAAGATTTTGAAGCATGTCGTATAATAAATAATCTTCTCACCTTTTCACCAAGACACAAAAAATTATTCGCTTTTAATATAAACACCTTGTCTAAATGTGTGGGTAGAGTTTTTTCCTGTAAATACTATAAATATTTAAAATACAATATGGTCTACGCTAAGGGAGCCAGGATTATTAAGTGTAACTGCGGAGGGCTGGCCTCGAATCGCCATCAAACATTGTTGAGTATTTTGATGGATTACAAAGTGAGTGACAATGACGGGAAGGAAAATCCCTCAAACAAACTACACGCGCATTTCTCGTGATTATACATAGCGAAAACGATTGCATGCAAATATCGCAAAAATTCTACAATATTATTCTCTATCTTGACTTTTTGTTTGACATTACATTATTTTCTAGTAATATATGGGGGTACTCCATTAAAAACTACAGTCTATAGCGTGTGCTCTTATCACTTCATCGTGTGCAATAAGTCCCCGCCTTCCTGCGTTAAAAACAAGGTACTTTTCTACAATCAACTCTAAATAACGGTAATGACGTACGCTCTGTATATATTTCGGGATAATATTCCCATAAAAGGCAAAGTAAGTAATGTAATGGTGGAAAATCTACTACGTGTAGCTAAACTGTCCCTGATTACCATCAGCTGCACCTACTACATTGTACAGCTCTATATATACTACTAATAATGAAACTAACAAAGAAACCATTGAACTATACAATATACGTCCACATACTGAGAGAATTCTGTAGAATTCTCATTCGCGCGCTCCAAACTCAGCTGCTCTTCGGTGGTGGTGGTTTTGGTCGACGTGGAGTAGTGGAGGAAGCGTGTTCGGTGGAAGGTTCTCGTCTCTTGTGTCGTGTCTGTCTTC
>JABASD010003334.1:0-20677 GCA_019776165.1 Pogonognathellus flavescens
GGTGGAAGTAAGGCGTTTTAAACTAAAACAGCTAAACTACATAAAAATTGCAAACTAATCTTTACAAGTTCTTTGCTAAAAACGAAACGTATTTAAATGATGTGCTCATTTCACTTGGGTCAAGTTGGGATGTAACATCAATACTTCAATTGTACTAAATTAAGTTACTGAATTATTTTGTAGACTTGAATTTTTTATAGAAGTCAGAACTAGGTGTCATTGTAGATTTTCTTCTTTACAAAATTTCACAATATAAATTGGTTTCTAGCTATGGTTAGTTCCAGGATATTTCTTTTATTCTTAGCTTTTGTACATTATATGCAAAGTGAAAGACATCTTTACCATTCCCGTAAAGTAACTTCGTTGCATAATAAGGGTTTACTGTAAAGTTGCTGAACAGAGGCCTAAGCATCTCCCCCCTTATTCCGGAAAAAGGTTTGACAAACTTTACCGAAAATTTTGGCATTTTCTGGGTTTTGAGCCTTCTCCCCCCAGATGGCTCAAACCCACCTTTACAAAATCCTAGATACGCCCCTGGGGCTGGGTGTATCTATAATTTTAAATACACTATTTCTTGGTTTAATGCAATTTTTATTGCAGCCGTAACCGTCGAAGTACGAAAATTACTTAATAGAAAAGAAGTTGGCAAATGTTATTCAGGCGTGTTGGAAACCAAGGAGAAATATTTGTGAATAAAACAAGAAAGAGAAGATGTTCTCAAATCTCATGAATTTATCGGTAACAATATTTTACAAAATATTTTCACCGATCGGTCTAATACCTCTGGAATGGGATTCAAAAAAGAAAATTTTGTCAGTAACAAAAAAGAAATGGAAGTTTTGCACGTGGTTTGTTGGTGCCATAATAAACTTTCTTCAATTATGCTGGGTGATTCTACGATTCGCGAATTTGCATAAGACAGCAGATTCCTCACAATTGCTACCGGCTGCGAAAATACTACTTGCGTGCGGCAGTTGTTTTCTGCTATTATCCACAGTCGCCAACATATCAATCTGCAAGAATAATTTTCAGGATGCAGCCAATTTACTTACAGCAATGTTCACTTTGGATGATTTGTGGGAAGGTACACTTTTACAATATTTATTTTCACTTTCAGAAATTTTCCAATTTTAGATAAATCAAAATCTTACATAGAAGATTGAAAATAACAGAGTTCAGTGTCCACTGGATAGTGGATATAATGACAATATATATAAAAGTACAAAAAGTACTTTATAATGAATTCATTATAAAGTAATAAGCACTTAAATAACATAAAAATTATAATATTTTAAAACGTTGAATGTTGAAACCAAAGTTATATAGCCGTACTTTTGTACTTTTGAAAGAACCATTTCGATTGATCTCCAGGCTTTATACTTATTTTTGAAGTGTTGCAATAACAAATTACAATGTTATTATTTTTCTTACCTTTCTGCAGCACAACCACACATGAAATCCCACAAAAATAATACAATCCTGGATCTACTGGATCCATTTGGAGTTATTAGCTGCTGCATTATTCCAATGTCCATCGCCGGAGCCGTAACACATTCCCAGCTAATTTTGGCGGAAATTCCAGAAATCAACTACATCTGGAAAATACTCATCACCAGTTCTCTTGCGATATACTTTTTTCTGGTGGCTCTAACGTTTATTGCAGCAGCGTCCAATTATCTTCTCATGGGAAGTCTCTACATGAGGTTTGCTGTATTGTGGACCAAAAAGATGGCTCTGCATCCGAATACGATAAGTCACTTGCAATTAGCCGAAATACTCGAGTCTCACCAAGCTCTTTATATCTTCAGTTTCTGTACAAATCGCCACATCGACTTAGTGACACCTCTACTAATAATTTTAGGTCACTGTCTGTGTGTTTTCAGCATTTACGGGTCAATCAAGCTTTTGAATATGACAGGTGGTCTCTTATTTCCCACTCTGGGAGTCATACTGCTTATTTTAGCAATTCTTCTTATGCAACAAGCGGACTTTGTTGTTTCTTATAGTGAAGAATTTCTCTCTAAGTGTCGCAGAAACGAAAACGAATATATTCGAAGAAAAGCCAGAGCTGTCAGACCAGTTCGCATAACTGTGGGAAGTTCAGGATACGTTGACAAATCCTTTATTCTCACATTTATGACATACGTAATCACAAATACTCAGAACCTCCTTATTGCTTTCAAAAAAGTATAAAAGTTAGTTTAAAAAATATCATCAACGCCAAGCTTTAAAGCCGCGCACATTACTGTAGTTGTTGCAAAATAAGTTTTAATTGTATGTGCAATTATCGATGAATATTGTTATCATTATCAGTTTACGTTGGGTAAACTATATTAGTTAGTGGATATTAAGTGCTTCAATTTATTATTGAATAAAATAGCTATATGAATATATTTCGTACGTGCATTTTATTTCAAAAAGAAATAGAACTAATAGTATTTTATTTAGTTCTCTGAATAATATACATTCATAGAATACATTTTCTGATAACGCTCATAATTTTATATATATTTGGTAACAAGATATGGTGCTTTGTTTGCAAATTTAATGTAGTTTTTGAATTAGTTATTAGAGAAATGCGTTTCTTTCATAAATGAAAATATTTTTGTATTACATAATGAGGTAGAAAGTGAGAAAGTGTTATACTGCACCAATATATAAATCGTCGATTGTCCATTAACTTTTTTGCTGGTAACATTCAGGTGAAATAAATCGATGTCACTGCACCACGTACCGCCGACAGAATTTAATTGCACGTTTCAAATTTTCAAACTAAATCAATTTTATAAACTTTTAATATTTTATGCTAGGATACTGTAAATCTAATAATATTGCAAATACCGCAAACATCTCATATGGAAACAGGATGTGTAAGATTTTAGTACATTTTGAATTTTCTTTGAAAAGGTTGTAATATACAGTACACATGACGTTTGTAAGAACAATTGTGGATGTATTAGGATGTTGAAAATAAGCAATTTAAAACTCCAAACCTAAAAATATGAATTACATATACTTTGTATTCACTACCCACCGAACCTACCTCGTTTGTTTCTTTTAATAATCTCCAGCAAGTAACGATTTCGGCTGGAAACAAAACCAAATCAAATGAAGGATGCCATTGATCTATAGAACAACTGTCCGAAAATTAAAAATCATTTCTATACTTGATATTTATTTTTAATGCTTTATTAGTTGAAATAATTGAACAACTTAGATGCGGACATAGAATTTCTGATTTCTTCCCGGTAATCGGGCAGGCCCTGCCTGTCGTTAGTCGTTTAATAACATTTAGTCGAATGTTTTATAATTAGACCGTAAAGCGGACTTATATTTTGCTAGTAGAGAAATAAATATTAACCAAAATTAAAATCTATGATATTGCTATTAATCTTTTTTAAAGTAAATTAGAATTCAAATGATTGTTAAAATAGTTAGCAATTCCCTCAATGGAAATAACACATATATTGCTTAAACTGCAATGGTCAGAGTTTTGGTTCGTTGTAGTTTATTTCTTTACAATTCTGTTTTTGATTCTCTATTTTTTGGAAGTGAAGTTTCATCCTCATAGTAGTAAAGGCTTTTTAAGAACTTCATACGATTGCCAAATTTGGTGCTAACATCTTCTAGTTCAGTTTCAGCTTTAATATTGTACCACGGGTTACTTTTTTGTTCAGGATTTATTGGCTTCCAGATTTTTTCCTTTCCCCATGGCATAGGTATTCTGAAAATAGAGTAGAGCTTATTGATAGTTTTTACAAGTTTATTTTTAAATTATATCATACAAGAAAGAAAACAGACCATTAAATTATTTTCGTGTATAAATTGCAAGCAAATTATTAAAATCATTCATTTTAAGAGTACCTACACACAATTATTGTCGTTTGGAAACGTCACTGAAGATAATATTGTGTAATATGAAATGGCAATTGTGATGAGTAATGAAGTATATGTAAAAAATACTGCTCCATCAAAAACGTTTAAAATGTTTTATATATTGAATTAAATGCAAAAAGGAAGGAACTTACCCAGTTTTTGCAAATTGTGCCAATGATTTAACAAATCGTTTTGAAAATTTTCCGTCTTCTGAGTTTGTATCAAATGGAGGCATTCCATAAATTTCTCTGAATAAGTACATGAGGTCGTCAGCGTGAGCCACGCCTATAAAATCACAAAAACTTATGAATTGAGGGGTTCAGTTCCAGAATAACTATCTAAGATACATAACTTAAAAAAGCAATTTTTAAATAAATAAATGAAATCAAAGCAGTAATAACCATGAACTCCTTCAACACCAAAGAAAGTATTTATAACGGATGTTTTTCCTTCATAAGAAAATATGTAGGGATAAACTTTTGTGTGCTTCGCTAATGTGTTTGCTGCATTAAAAACTCCGTGGTTTATCCAAACGTCTCCAAACATGTCATTGTATTTATTCCAAGTGGAGTTTTCAAGAGGTTTACCGTCTGCATAAAATTCAAGCAACTTTTCCGATATCTCATTCTTGGATTTCAAATGGTGATAATCTAATGCAAACGGTGCATGGTGCTTGAAATCGGCATTTAATTCTTTGTTCATTGCGTCATTAAAAAGTGCTGCATGAAATCAACATACAATTATTGTAATATATAAATTCGGGACCAGTTCTTGTGTCCTAATATGATAATGTCCACAAATGAGGGGGTACCGGGGATTGAGGGATATGGTAGCACGAGGATACGGGGGTATGAGGCCACGGGGATAATGGGATGAAAGAATACGGAGAAATAGGAACACGGGGATATGGCAATATGTGGATATTGATATTTTCCCGATAATTGTAAATTGCTTACCCGCTGCAGTAAAGAATAACCCTTCATCAGCAGTAATTCCTGTCATGTAAGGAACTTTAGAGAATGAACCCGAATTTACGATATTATTAGGTGTATCCGTAAGGAAAGCTTCAGCGTTTGATTTCGATTCCACAACGATAGACCAAGTACACAAGGGGAAAAAGAACCATTCCTGTTTATAACATCAATATATATTATTGAACCCTTAGAGGTTATAATTTAACGGTAACATAATGTACCATTGTTATATTTCAATTTTTACCAAAAATGAATTTTGAGCCATCATAATGCTTTTCAACTCCTTCGTCTTTAAACAATCAACCATTTCCTCCATTGTTCCTTCACAATTCAGTCTTTTTCCAAATAATTTAGCGGTGTCGACCGGGTTTTGCTGATTTGCAATGCATGCACGATTAAATGCTGAGCCACTCATAGCAATGACGTTGTGAAACAAACCTGAAAAATTGGAACACAATAATTATATGACATAGAAAATAATACCAAAATATATTATATGGAAGCGGTAGCTGTAACAACATTACTCAAAGGTACTAATGACGGTCAACCATTGCTAATATTTTTGAATTATTATTTTTTCTAAATAAGGTCATCTCTAGTAATTAAAATACTTTTACTGCCTCCTCTGTTTCACTTCAGATGATTTAAAACCAGAGCCAGAATATAAAACCGCATTTTTGATGAAAAAATATTTGGAATGGATAAACAGTGGTAGTAAATAACAATAATCTTGATAAGAATGTTAATATTAGTTAACCTTTCGACAATTTGGAAAACACGTGCATACTTGCAGATGATCTGAAATTACGAATTTAAATTATTGGTTGTATTTGTAAAAAATGAATGAATGTTCCAAAATAATTAAAATAGTTAGAATGTTTTACCCGCCGGCACTTTCTCCAAAAATTGTGACTTTATCTGGTGATCCTCCGAAACTGCTGATGTGTTTCTTCACCCACTGAAGTGCAAGCACTTGGTCCTTCATGCCATTATTTCCAGGAACAACATTATCCCCAGTGCTCAAAAAGCCTAAAACTCCCAAACGATAATTAAATGTCACCAAAACGATATCTTCATCCATAAAGTATTCGGGATTGTAGTCGCTTCCAGTACCAAATTGGAGACCTCCTCCATGAATATAAACCATTACACTTAATTTAGCATCTGGATTTATCTAAAATATTGCACAGTTAACTTTATAAATATAATTAAACTGTTAAATGACAAATGGATCAATTATTTATATATTATATAAGAATTATAATAAAATCCTCACATTGGGTGAATAAACGTTGAGAAATAAACAATCTTCAGAGCCTGTGTAATCCGGTGTACCGAAAAACTGGACACATTGCATTCCATACTCTTTTGCGTTTCTAGTACCTTCCCATTTCTTGCCGGGTATTGAGGGCTACATTTTTTAGTAATTTATATTTAAATACCTATATGGACCATATAATACTTCTAATACTTGCTACATTTTATTATGCTACTTTAATTTTTGCACCAATTATCAATCTGGTGACATTTCTTAGTGTATCAGCAAATTGAGGAAAAATTACCTGAAATCTCCCTGGTATTTCAGCGTAGGGAATTGCTTTGAATGAATTGGAATTTCTACCACCTCGAGATTTCAAAACGGATCCAAGTAACTTCCCCTGCGGCGTGTCGCAAGTTACCTCATCCTCTTCCTTTACATCTTCAACGCTCAATTTTTCAGACGTAACTATGGAAGAAAATATTATTACACTTAATGTCAAATAAAACGGAAGGATAAACCTATGAGTGAGTAAACGCATTTTAGAGAATGAATTAATTTAGCTTTTCACAAAATATTTCGAAGTCGAAACGATAATTTGTAGTTTTGCCTATATAATACTTCTCTCATCACAATGTTGTATCACAAAATGTGTGTATCTCTCCACAAACAGAGAATTCAAAACCTATACAAAAATACAGTATGTTGTTACACGTGCCAGCCAAAAAGTTTATAATCGCATCCATTTAAGTACAAGTATAGAAATCATAATTTGATTTCAAGGACAGAACTTGCAGACTGCAGATAGCTCAATGTAATCATGTTAGTTGTGAATTATTATCAAGAGATTTTTTGTGATTTGACTTTGACTTTGCAGTGCGTGTTACATAATGTGTGCATATTTTTCATGATATGTTATAATAATCATTAAGCGCGATGAATCAACAGTATATGCCAGGATAGTATAATATATTTCATACATATCTGTAGCATTTCATATATTTTATATTATTTACATTACTATATTCATATTATTTTTAATGACAAGTATATTTACTTTTTATATGTAGTTAGGCAATAAATTACCATACCAACACCAAAGCTTCTTTACAGAGTTAGTTAAGTCATGTCTAACTTATTTCCTGGATGAATTACTATTACTATTATTGATTTTAATTGAATGTGTGCCTTGCGTGGTCTAACTCGTATGGTATTTTTAAAGCTAAACATGCAGCTACATTACATAATATATATACTCTACTATATATTGTATATACTAGGCACATATGCATAGGTAAAATATAATTCTTATTATGTTATATTATTATATTTAACTAGCAATCTGATTGGATAATTTGGTTTTATGTATACACATAACAAATTTTTTAGGCAATTTATTTAATGTTATTATGGAAAATTAGATACATTGGAGTAACTCCAGGTAATTACAAAAATTAATGTAAATTAGGTGCTCGTATCCATAATCTCTGTAGGTGAAGCGAATTAAAGTTAACCCTCATTTAAATAAAGGCAATTAATTCACAATTCTGTTTTTGATTCCTTATTTTTTTATAATAGAATTAAGACTCATTCTCAGAGAAAAGATTCGTCAAGAACTCCATACGACTCCGTAATTTTGTAGTAACATCTTCAAGTCCAGTTTCAGCTTTCATATTGTACCACAGGTTACTTTTTTCTTGTGGGTTTATTGCCTTCCAATTTGTTTCCTTTCCCCATGGCTTAGGAATTCTGAAAATATTTATGTTATCAAGCTGCAGATATTATCGAACTCTCTATGTTATTTTATTAATTTCTATGTATTTTAGAACGTTATATGACCGAATCTATTTACAATAAATTGAGTAATTAAGCTTACCCAGTTTTGGCGAATTCTACTAAAGATTTTACGAAATTAATTGAAAACTTTCCTTCTTCTGAATTTTTATCAAAGAAGGGCATTCCATACATTCCTCTGAATATGTACTGTAGGTCGTCCGCGTGAGCCACGCCTTTGAAAATAAAAAAATTGCAAAATTATCAAAACAGTTTTAAAATAATAACCTAAAATAAGAAATCAAATAAAGGAACAACCATGAAATCCGGGAGCACGAAACAAAATATTTATAACGGACGTTTTTCCCTCATAAGAAAATATATATGGATAAACTTGAGTGTGTTTCGCTAATACGTTTGCAGAATTAAAAACTCCGTGGTTAATCCAAATGTCTGAAAACATGTCCTTGTATTTATCCCAGGTGGAGTTGTCAAGAGGTTTGCCATCTGCGTAGAATTTAATTAACTTTTCCGAAATCAAATCCTTGGACTTCAAAGTGTAATACTCTAATGCATACGGTGCTATGCGTTTGAAATCTTCATTTATTAGTTTCCTACGTGCGTCATTAAACATGGCTACAAAGATCAAGGTAAAATGCACAATTTGTTAATTCCTTATTGTGTCAAATTCAATTTGCTTAATCATTTTCGCTCAACATGTTAATGCTCTTACCCACTGAGGCAAAGAAAACTCCTTCTGCGGCAGTAATCCCTGTCATGTAAGGAACTTTCGTAAATGAACCAGATTTGATGATATTGTGAGGAGTGTCTGTAAGGAAAGCTTCACTATTTGAATTTGGTTCCACAACTACAGACCAAGTACTCATAGGGTTGAAAAACCATTCCTGTATTTAAAATCAATATGATTTATTATTGTAATTGTACCCGTATAGAAAAAATAGTATATATACGTAAAAGTAATATAATTACTAGAAATGATTTCTGAGTTATCATGATGCTTTTCAAATCCTTCGTCTTTAAACACTGAACCATTTCTCCCATAGTTCCTTCACAATTCAGTCTTTTTCCAAATAATACAGTGTTGTCCACCGGGTTGGTTTGATTTGCAAAACGACTAAATGCAGAGCCACTCATTGCAATGGCGTTGTGAAACAAACCTGTGAAATTGAAAACAATTACTATACCATTGAAAATTATAACTAAGTAAGAAATGATAAAATTCTTATTTATATGGCCGTGCAACTAACCTTCGGATAATTTGGACAACAAATGAAAATTAACAGATGCTCTGAAATTGGGAATTGTGATTATTTGATTGAATTGAAAAAAGAGTAAAAAATATATTCATTAACAAGTGTTTCTCAAGGGCTGAAATTAATTTACCCGCCGGCACTTTCTCCAAAAATTGTAATTTTATCGGGTGATCCTCCGAAACTGCTAATGTGTTTCTTTACCCATTGAAGTGCAAGCACTTGATCTTTCATGCCATTATTGCCAGGTACAACATTATCCCCAGTGCTCAAAAACCCCAAAACCCCTAGGCGATAATTAATTGTAACCAAAACGATATCTTCGTCCATAAAGTAATCAGGGTTGCATGAGTTTGCACTGCCATATTGGAAACCCCCTTGATGAATATACACCATCACAGTTAGTTTGGCATCTGGGTTTATCTGAAATAGTTAATCAAATGAAATAGCGACAATGATTTACCTGATATATCATTAACGAACAAATTATTTATTATATAAGTATCTGTAGATATATTTTTAATACGTATAATTTTAATTGCGTACATTAGGTGAATAAACATTGAGTAATACACAATCTTCGGAGCCAGTATATTCAGGTGTACCAAAAAACTGGGCGCACTTGTCACCAAACTCTTTCGCATTCCTCACACCTTCCCATTTCTTTCCAGGTTTTGCGGGCTACACATTATATTATTTATACATTACAATATTCCCATATATATTTTCAAGAGTGTCCATTTCTCCTTTTGAATATAGGTACATATTGGCATGTTTAATAATTGTACCATTCTTAATTATAATTACTGTACATTTTTTAATCTAATAATTTAAGAGAGATTTACTTGAAATCTTTCTGGCTTTTCTGCATATGGGATTGCTTTGAATGAATTGAATGTTCTACCCGCTCGAGATTTCGAAATTGATCCCAAAAGCTTCCCTTGCGGTGTGTCACAAGTTATCTCACCTTTTTCCTTGTCACCTTCAACGCTCAATTTTTGCGATGATACTATTGATGAAAATATTATAACGTATAATAATATTTTCATGTAAAATGAAAGGATGAAACGACGAGCGAGTAAACGCATTTTAGAAAATGAAATTAGTTCAACTTTGCTCAAAATAATTTAAAACCGAACTGTTAATCGCACAGTTTGAGTATATAATATTTCTTTCATCACTTTGTTGTATCAAAAAGGTTATGTATCTCCACAAACAGACAATTCAATTAAGTTTTAAACAAAAAAGCCAATGTGAGTTGCGTGAGTTGTGGGAATTATTGTCAAGAGAGTTTTTATCAACACTCTGAAGGGGTGACTTAATTAAACGTAAATTGTGAGTTTGGCTTTGCAGTGTGATGTATGCAAATTTTTCTAGATTCGTTATAAAAATAATAATATTACGCTGGATGAAGCAACAGTATGCCATAATAGTACAACATTATATTTCATACATAGCTGTCGCATTCCATACACTATTAAGTAGGGTAAGCTATTTTATATGATTGGTCTCTACGTTGGTCCGTCCGACTCTCGGTCTGTCTGTCCGTCTGTCTGTCCGTTACCGCTATCACTCACGAACGGATTAACGCAATTCATTCAAACTTCTCATACCCTGGGTCAGAACAAAAATGCAGTTTGAAAATGGAGTCAATCGGTGACATTAAATATTTATTAGCAGAAGGTATTTTGTAGGGACGTTGTGACTGTCAGTCTGTATCATGTAACTGGATATCTCGACTCAATATTTAAGTATTTATTTAAAAATTTTTAGGCAGTCATTGGGCGAATCAACCTTAATTAGCTATAATTGTGAATTGATTTGGCATTAAGGCGTAAAGACCACTGCGTCACATCGCCGTAAATAAAAACGATTATTATTATTATAACTCGATATCTCTACTATGAATCTACTCAGTTCCGTCGACAACAGTTTTACACATTTGCAGACAGTTGACAAACAATTTTACAAATCAACAGTAAACAACTGTTATTTAAAATTAGTAATTACTTGTGTCTTACGCTACTATCTACTTTATTACATCCGTTTTGAATGGTTTATTTTATTTTATTATTTACATTGCTATATTTATACTATTTAATTTAATGGTAAGTGCATTATACTTTTTATACGTAGTTAGGTTTTGTAGTACCATACCACATGCAACATCAAAAGTGCTGTAAGCACTTAGTTATGTCTAACTTCCTTCCTCAGTGAATTACTATAATTATTGTTTTTAATTGAATATGTGTTTGATCTAATACTCGCATGGCAGTTTTAAAGAGCTAAACATACATGCTACATTACAGAATATACTATATGTTATAATAATATGTTATATTATATACTAGGCACATGCATATGTACAATATAATATGACTTAGGTATATATATTATACTTATTATACTACACAAATAATCTGATTGAATCGTATAGATACAACTATATAGTTTTATGCATGACTACACATATCACATGTATTTATATAAACCTTTCCCAAAATAGGTCAAAATCCTGACAATTTAAATGTGGGAAATCAATTTCGACTTTAATTACAACATCTAACATCGTTAAAATTTTCATCAGGTTGTGAAATGAAAATTAAAACATTTTATTTTCTTGATAGCAATAATTCTTCTGTCAAAACCGCAAAATGACTTTTATTAGCAATACAGCACTTAACAATACGCAAGTCAAAAATAATGTAAATAAAATAAACATCTTCGCAGTTTTAGACCTCACGAGGTCTTATGTATGACCATATTACATATTGTATGGTCACAGACATAATAACATTAATTGGGCTCCGAGAGTCACTAGCCATTGCAAGTATGTTTTAATCAGTGTTCCATTTCGTTCGGATGATATAAAGGTTAATGAAATTAATTTCATCCAATTTATCCATCCAGCTATCCGCATAGATCTGAACTCTGGTCAGAATGCACCTGGAAATGGTTGATGAAACATGAAACTGAAGAGTTACTTTTGCATTGAGGTCAGAATGAAGAGATAACAACGAAATAGAATATATTATTTGCTCAGACCTAAAACTGACTTGTACAAGGCTGCACGTGCACACGTTTATAAGTATGAAATAAAGTAATCTGCACATAGTACGCATCAATGTAATTAAACTATTAGCCGTCTCATAAGGTATGACTACTGAGACGGTTCACCTACATTGGTACGCATAATGTTGCTTGGTCGGTGAATGTTCAAACGTAATTTACTTAGTTAATCAAACTTATGAATATTTGCTCTGCGATTAAGTTCAGTGTTATCGCGAGAGCCGTGTTCAGATTTCCAACAGAAAGTGGACAAAAAATATTACGTCGAAAAAAACAAAACGATATTAAAAATTTTCTCTATCCAGAGAATCTTTTAAAATTATCTAAATCTAGCGAAAAAATACTTTCAATGTGATGAGAATTGAAATTTTACTGTATTTTATAAGAATTAAATAGTAGTGCTATAGTGTCCGTCTGTCTGAATTCCGTCTGCGCACAAAAGTAGTAGTGGGAATGGCGAATGGATCAGAGTAGTTTTTAACGTGATATAGATTTTTAAAAATGCTTTCAAAAATTCAGGCGATTTCAGTTCCAGTTTGATATTTTAATTAAGCCGACGGTACTTAATTATAATTTGTTATATAATTTAACAGTTTATTTATTTCATTAAAAGGATAAATCTAATTTACACATAAATATTGAACCATGCATGATTTAAGATAAGTACACCATGTTCCGCTGGTGATTAAACAACAACATTTAACGAAAACACACTCACTAAACGATTGTTGTTTCATTACGCCCGGTGTTGAGCTCACATTTGGTTCATACCTCGATATGATTGTATATGGAAAGACACAATCAATAAAATACTACTACTACTACATTACGCCCGGTGTTTACCGGCTTATTATAGATACAAATCTGCAATTGAAAAATACTTATAAGTGTTACAAATTTGGCAATATGAATTAAAATTAGTTTGAACCTATGGAGTAATAAAAAAGATTAAATTAAGATCGGAACGCAATTCTAAATTTTGAAAAAGTAAGTTCACGTTTCCAACAATAAAATTTGTGCACGAAAATAAAACAAACATATTTTCACAGTAAGGAAAAAAGTTGGAGCCACATGTCACTTAATACCGTAAGAATCCTGTATCTAGCTACAGCTTTTAATACATGAGTGGGCATACTCTTACATGTAAAAAGTAATATCTGGCTACAACACGTTACTCTCAACAATATTTTACATGTGTTGAGACGAAAGAATAAAATGAAGTCACATTAATTACTAACGAAAAGTGATTCTAGAGAATTCAATTTCATTGATTCATGGTTTATGCAATTTAATGACGTAACAAAATTGATGACGTCATTTTGTTTGCCTCATCAATTATATAATTCAGCTAATGTGCTGGATACAGCTATAGTATTTATTTATTTATTTACTGCTTTTTCGGCCATCGGCCCTTGTAAAAAATTGTAGATTCAAACGTACATAAATACATTGTAAATCATTAAAATAGTAATAGTATAATTTGAAAGGAGGCTTTGGGGATTAGTAGAAGTATTTCATAATTATAACAGTTACATAATTAATTGGTGAATATGAATAACATCGATCCAAAATTTATACATGTTAGTAATAAATTCCTTTGAATTTGAATATTTTGAAAAGGTTTCCGCAAATGATCTGTCTTCTTCTGGAGTATTAACAAAGTAATTAGCTACATAGTGTCTACTAGGTTTCAGCGTAGGACATTTCATTGTAATATGAGCTAATGTTTCTGTTTCGATATAGCTATAGTAAATATTACAACATAACAGTAGCAACCATTCCAGCAATCACTACAGGCCTCCTGGAGGAAGTCCTCTTAGAGGAAAAGCTGATTTCAAGCTGTTTTAAAATACTACGTAAAATTCTCTGCTGATATGTCCTCTTTACATTGACGAGAAATTCTACGTTTAGGAGATAAATCTGAATGAAAGTTTTGTACACAAGTACGAATGCATACATAGGATTCTATTTTTTCCTCAATTCTTTCGTCCAAATCCCCGAATACCTCTGAAAAAGTAATATCTGGCTACAACACTCAATACACGAGTGGGACTAATTGTAACAATTGTTACTTTTGTTACTATGGTTACTAATGATGGTTATTGACAGAGATGGACCAAATACTTTCATTGAAAATACAAAATACAAAATACTTTCGAACCCCAAAATACAAACTACCTTCGAACCCCAAAATACAAAATACTCAAAATACATTTTGAAAATTTCTCTTCAAATACTGTTTTCGCGTATTTTGTTGTATTTTAAATACAGTTTTGACAGTCAAAATACAAAATACTCAAAATACATTTTGAAAATTTGTTCTTCAAAATACAATATGGCGATTTGGAAGTATTTTGACAGTATTTTGAGCATTTTGTCAATGTATTTGGTCCAACTCTGGTTATTGATTAAATAACATATTAGTCCATGTATTAGCAATTATCATTCATTGTGGCCTGCATTCAAAATTAAACAGAACCCTGGTTACGTCACTATGTTTCTTAAAACTAAAATTATTATTTATTCAAAATTAATTAATCTTGCGACATCACAGGGCTCTATTTATTTTCGGTCGACTTATAATTATTATGAAGTATGTTAAGTGGTATTTGGCTCTATAACTGTGTTCCTCACTTCCAATGAAACAAATGGAAGTAAGCCTTTATATAGTCAACAAATCTGGACTGCACCTAGGGCGTATGTTAAAAATATTATTTTTTCGCTATTTCCAAGGCTTTAACAACCATATTTGATGATGTGCATTTTTAATCAACAGCAGCAAGAACATAATATTTAAAAAGAAGCAAGATTTTTAAAATGTCGGGCGATATTGACAAGAGCTTTGTGTATTTGACTGAAAATCTTACCAACTTACACACGATGCTTAATCATTTGTTGCAAAAAGGCATATTGTCGGAAGACGAACGGGAAAGAATTGTATTCATTAAAACTTAATTTAATTTCTATAACTTATCTATGCTATTATTTATCTACGGACGATAATAAAGTATTTTTAAATTTCAGTTGAGTGAGAAAACCACTCTGGATCGCAATACCCTTCTTTGGTCTCTATTAAATAGAAAAGACTGGAAAAATATGAAAATGGTGGTTACTGAAATTCTACACAAAACTGGGAATGGACATTGTGCCGATGAAATTGAAAGAAACGCATGCAATCAGTCAATTGATGAAGCAAGACCATCAACTTTAAATGTCGGCAGCCAACGCAAAATACTTTTTCCAACTAAATGGTGGCCTTCAGAAAAGTTTCCTCCTAAAGCATTTCAAGAACGGAAATTAAAAGACGCAACTTTAGTGGATCATCTAATTGCACAAATTAAAAGAAGTAAAAATTCATCGACAGTGATTTCTCAAGGAACTGCTGTTTCTGGATTGGGAGGTGTCGGAAAAACCACCACTGCCATTTGGTTTGCCAGACATTTTGCAAATTTATATGAACACATTATCTGGATTGATTGTGGGGAGGGGAATTTAATTTCCTCCTTTCAGGGATTAGCTCGGGAATTAAAAATCGATACAGAATTTGATCTAAAATCGTTAGCACAAAAATGTTTTACAAAATTTGGAAATATTTTATGTCTTTGTGTATTTGACAATGCGGAATGTTACCAAGGTCCTCAAGGGATCAGAGATGTTCTTCCTAAGCTGCCAAACATGCACTGCATTATCACTTCAAGAACGACTGTTTGGGGAACAGAAACGGGCGACGGGCAAATACCGCAGCTACATTTAAATGCTTTCAACTCTATCGACGGCGTAGCCTTTCTTAAATGCAACTTAAAAAATAGCAAAGATGCTGCTGAGGAAAAACTGAAGGAATTGTGTTTGACTTTGGGAAATCTGCCAGTTGCTTTACAAATTGCGGTCACAACAATCAACACTAAGAAAATTGATTTGAACGAGTACATTCACCGAATAAAGACCACTCCTGCCATAATCAATGCTAAGTTTGACAATTACGAAAAGACGATAAATCTGTCAATGAAAATTTCTCTGGATTTAATCAAAGGTCATCAATCAGACCATGCCAAATTGGCTTACAACATTTTACTCATCTTTGGATACATTAAACCCGACCATGTTAAATTAGAACTATTTGAAGCAATTGAAAATACGTCTAAATATGAAGTGGAAGAGGCCGTTGATTTGTTAGAAGAATATTCTCTCGTAACAACAACAATAAATAAGACCAAAGCAAGCATTCATCGCCTTCTTCAACAGGTGATGCGTCACAATGTTAAAGCAAATGAACAAGAAATCCTCCGCAAAATTCTATCATGCAAATACGAATACAAGTCACATTACAATTACAAGTTGATTCCATTTTCTTATGCGGACGCAGAACTGCAAAAGGAATTTCCAGACCTCCGTTTGAAATTCACAGATGGACCTCAATTAGAAAAATTGATGGAAGAACGTCGATTTTCTGAAGCTGCTAAAGTTTCGCTGATAATCAAAAGTTATTCGCCATCTCTGACTGCTGATTACAATTACGCGGTGTGTTTTGACAAATGCGGAGAGTTGGACACGGCCATAGAAGTTCTTGAGGGGATTTATAATTCAATGCTTGAAGATCTCCATTCTTATTATGAGTCAATATGGGATACAGGAAACGAAATGGAATGGATTAGAGAAATGGAAACCACTATCAATAAACTTGGTCTATCTCTGACTGAAAATGAAAATGTACAATTGAGAGAAGTCTGTGGGTTGTTGGTTCTGTGTCATCTGAAGATTGGGAATGATGAAACGGCGATGCAAATCATAACACGACAAAAAGTTTTATTAACTGCCAAAAGTGACGACGCAGTGGATCATTTCATTCGTTTTTTGTCACATTCTTCTTCATTTACTCAATACAAAATTGACACTTCATCTAAATGGATATGGGTTGAATTAAATTGTCTCACTTCTGGCAGAGGCATAAGTCTTGAAAAATGTTCTATAAGCGAAAAACTTGCAAATAATTTGCAGAAACTGAATTTGAGTGGAGTAAATTTCGTAACAGAAAGTGGAGATTGCTTGAGTCGCTTTGACATCACTCACAGCATTTCGTCCAACCTAAACAAACTAACAATCGTAAATGGAAAACAAACAGAATTCATTTTTGATGTTAATTGTATCGTGCACTGCATGGAGAGTATCTATCTGGAAGGTTCGCAAGAACTTGACTTTGGGAATTGTTATTGGAACGTGAATGAAGTGACTCTTGTTGACATGGAGATTCCTCTATTGGCCAAGGAATCAGAAATGAAGATAAACAAGTTAATACTTGAAGGCGTAATTCTGCATTTAACTACACTCGCCAACATTTCACGGTCAGTTGAGCAAATTGAATTAGAATATGTCAAAATCAAGAAAGACGAAATGATTTTATCAAACGACCAACTAAATTTAACTGTCCCAAAATTGAATATAGACATCAAATTGTTTGAGTCAGATGTTCATTTTGTGGATTGGACCTTTCTGATTAACAATAATCTTAATTTCCAAGCAATAAATGAATTGACATTAAGCGATGATTCCTCTAAAGAGAAAATGTCACTGGACTTTTCCCTTCTGCCTGCGATGGAGAAGGTTCATCTGACAAGAATGAAAGTGTCGAATTGGGAAATCTCTAAATGCACCATCAATCAATTAAATCTACAAAAGATGAATATTTCTTACATCACGAGAACAGAAATGAAGGTCAACAAATTATTTCTCCTTTCCACTGCAATTAATTCAGATGTCCTCTTTCAGATGTGCAAAAAATCAGAAATAATTGATATAAACAAAGGAAAAATAATATTCCCCATCAAAATCACGTCTAAGACATTTCAGTTGCGTGCCACCAAAGTATCTTTAGATCAAGTGAACTTTGTAACTTTGGATGGAGAGAAAATTGGAAATGTGATTGTAAATGAAATCATCGACATTCCAAACATTAAACAACTAAAACTATTTTCATACGTCTCAACGCAGTTAACTTTGAAGATGAACGAAGCAGCACAACTCGACAGTCTTTCTCTTTTATGGGGTGTAAAATTGATTCATTTTTATGAAAGTCAGTGGAATGTCAATGAAATGGAATTGTCCTTCATTCCGATAGAAAAGAAATTAAAAATGCAAATTTCAAAATTGACATTCGGGAATGCGAAGATTGACTTGTCTTGCTTACCAATAAATCTCAAAAAGATTTATTTATACACTGTAGACGTTTTTTGCAGTGGACGGCTCAACCTTCCAGAATTGACTTTTGTAGCCTTGAGGGGTGAATTCTGCAGGAACCTGAAATATTTCGTTAATTGCAACAATTTGATGGCCATTCAACTTACAGACCCTCTGTTTCAAACTGATTGGGAAGAGCATATGAAATATCCCATCAATGTCCGAAACATTATATTTAATCATGATTATCACGACTCCTTAGCATTGAGAGAAGTTGAAATTCTTTTGAATGGATTTAGGAATGTTGACACACTTGTCTTTAATGATTTTAAATTCCAGCTGTTGAAATTTCTTTTATCCAATTACAACACCCAATCCGTTACTTTCAACAAGAAATTAGAGGAAATCAGTTTCCGTGATTTGACTGTCGTTGCGGAATTAATGAAGAATCAAAACAACAAACGCTCCTTCAAACGCATTTTCTGGGTGAAATGGAATCCTGAATATTTCGAGTTGCATGAGAAGTCCACACCCACCACCACCAACAAATTCCTCTTTAAAAACAAAGAAGAAGATGAAACAAATGGACTCAGAATTCAAGGGGTAAGTGAAATTTGTTTTTAATAAAATAAACTTATTTCATACTTTTTACATTACAGTTTGATTATTTTAGGAAGCGGGGCTTTTAGATGGATGGTGGGCTGAGTTACGTGCGTGCAAA
Source organism: Pogonognathellus flavescens (assembly GCA_019776165.1). Classification (NCBI taxonomy): domain Eukaryota; kingdom Metazoa; phylum Arthropoda; class Collembola; order Entomobryomorpha; family Tomoceridae; genus Pogonognathellus; species Pogonognathellus flavescens. Next base: position 19,114 of record JABASD010003334.1, read on the forward strand.
TACACTCAACCCAAGATGGTTACAAATAAATAATATTTTAACGTTTTTTCCAAAATTTCAAGCGGTTCAATCTTTGGAATTAGGAAAGACATTATTTTGACATATTTAAGTAGTCATGACAAAAATTATTTGCAAAGCCATTGTAGTTGAAGATTAAATATTTTATTACAATTAGAAATGTTGATACGATCGTATCGCTAATTGACTGGAAGTTAATACAGACCTGGGGTAAAATTTATCGGGTAATTAATTAAATTTTCGGTTAAAGTGCAATGGAGTTTGTTTGAATTCGTTAGTCTGAATGTAATTATAAATTAAATATATATTGTCTCAAGATGTCTCATGTTTCTAGATACGACTAGCGTTGGCGGTAGTTTAAGCATAAAACTTTAATTTCCAAAATAAACAGTGTAAAATTTCATGATTTTAAAAAACTCCATTGCACTTCAACCGAAAAAATTGGTTACTCGATAAATTTTACTCCAGGTCTTTATTCACATCCAGTCAAAAGAGAGAAATAATTTCTTTTATTTGAATACCTTCAAAGTTGAGGTAATTTCCCATGTATAAGGAGTGGGGGTGGGGGGGGGGAGACACTCAAAATGCTAGCCTCTTAAATTCACAATTGATTCACCATTTCGCACAATATTCGTCGTCATAGTTTATTTATTAACAAAATTTGTAACATTTTATCTCATCTCATCTATCTGTTAACAGAATAAAAACAAACAACTTGATTTACAATGTCATGTCAACAGATTTCATTTTGGCAAAATCAACTCATGCAGCTTTTTTACTTAAGTTAACCTTTCTGAGGGTGAATGAACTATTCACCACGTTTTAGAACCGTTTTTTAGAACACTTTGTGTATTTTCTATTTCTTTCTCTTTTTACTGCCACTTTCCATCCGTCCATCTCTTTCCTTCCTTTCTCAGTTTAACAACTACAATAACAATTCTCTGTCGTCTCTTTAACCTTTTCCACCCGGCACTACTCTTCGCTTTATTTTCCATTCAATATAAATCTCACTGGCTCAATAAATCCTACTTTGGACTAAAACTCATCGGGAAATTCCTTTAGAATTTTAAAACGTAAAACGAAAATAATATTTAATGGACAATAAATTTAATTTAATAGGAAACGTTTAAAAGTGAGAAAAGTGGAAATGAAGGGAGAAATTAAAATAAAACGCGTATAAGTTTAAATCCAGGCTTCCATTTCTTTTTCGAGAATGGCAACGGCGTCTTGTCTCTCCATTAGGCGAAGCGCATTCAAAAGATCCGTAATTGCCTGCGGTTTTCGATCTTTCACATCCCAAAGGTTCAAAATGTGCTCCGTTGGACTCGACTTCAACGACAGAAAATGACAATATCTAAAATTTATAATTTTCTACAGAAAATGTTTCATAAATAGAAAAAGAAAGAGAATTTAAAGAAAGAAAAATGAAGAAAATTTACATAGCGCTACCTTAATCATGAAAACCGACAAGTAAATTTCTCATATCATAACAAACCGACAAGTAAATTTCTCATATCATAACAAACCGACAAGTCGATTTCTCATA
>JABASD010003335.1:0-20675 GCA_019776165.1 Pogonognathellus flavescens
CCCCCCCCCCAAATTCCGTGAAAAAGGCAAAAAAAAAGTTTAAAAAATAGCAAAAAATCGCAAAAATTTTCGCGAGTGTCTTTTTGCCTTATTTTAACCTAAATTTAATTGCTATAAGTTTTCACATGAGACTCATTTGCACTAAATTTATTGTGTGCCCCCACCAAATAGAAATCTTGGGTACGCCCTTGAATGTCTACGTGATAAAGTTTATGTAAATAATTATGCAATTGATATATCGGCTGACTGAATATCGTATGACACTCAAAATCAAATAAATTATGCCATTTGCTGTTCACGAGGCTTTCATTGATGAGACTGTCCTTGACATTGACACCAGAAACACAGAATTTGGGACAGTTAAGTGAACTGTGAGTAAACGCAACATTTTAGTATTAGAATACGTTTATTTTTAGAAACTGAATTAAAATGAAAGGTAAGCTACAAAAATATAGAATTTTCAACTAACATTTTCACGATACTGTTTTATCCCAATTAATGATGTTAATGTTGATATTTTCTTAAAATACTGTAAATTTACCAAACAGGAAGACGTAACTATAAGAAATCTATTACAAATTTGGTTTTGAACCGAATTCCAATATTGAAATGGTTGCCTAATTATTCTCCAAGTTTTATACTATCGGATATCATTGCGGGAATTACTGTAGGACTCACGGCTGTTCCTCAATCAATGGCAAACGCAACAGTGGCGGGACTCACTCCTGAGGTAAATAATTAATTTAACATTCCTCAGGTCCACAGATAATAGTTGTACTTTTATTATGGTCACAAGAAATTGTATAAAATTGCAATAAATAAAATGGCCATTTTTTCCACTGAGAATAATGTATAAAGATATACATTGTAAAGAGAATATTTTTAATGTACAAATTCGTATTTGAGTTAAAATATTTTAATTGACATTTTCAAAATCAATTGTTAAAAGATTATTGAATATTCTAATTAATCCAGCTCAAATTCTATAGGTCTTTACCGTATAACAATAAAATGGTATCTCTCTACTAAAATTTCTTCTTAAATTTTATCCTTTTTGTTTCATCACATAGTTTTATCACATCAATCAGAATGAATAATGAAACCCATAATCCCACTTTTTTGTATATGCAGTACGGACTGTATTCCTCGTTTGTAGGTTCGCTTCTGTACGTGGTCTTTGGGTCGTGCAAACAAATGGCAATATTTCCTACCGCTGTTACATGTCTCATGGCTTTTAATATTTGTGGCGAAAATTACCCAGCGTGTGTGGCACTGACAAGTTTATATGTGGGCATTGTTGAAATTCTAATGGCAGTTTTACAAATCGGTACGATTACAATATAAAAAAATTCTCTGTTTCAAAATCATATTAATTAACCATAATGATAATATTATTATTGCTATTATTGTTTCTACGCAGGTGTTATAGTCCGTTTAATATCGGAGCCTGTGACAATAGGTTTCACCGCTGGAGCCTCGTTCACCGTGGCATTTTCACAAATAAAGAATTTGTTAGGATTGAAAGGTTCGAGTGGAACTCAATTTATTGATTACGCTACATCCATTGTGGAAAATTTTACTTCAATAAAAGCAGGAGATGTCACATTAGGAATTGTTTGCATGATTGTTCTCACACTTTTAAAGGTGAGATAAATGTTTGCGGTTTTTTTAACAATAAATTATCGTATCTATAATTTAATGTTAACTAATTGATATTGTGTTATAGGATATCAAGGATATAAAAATAAGAAATGAAAAATCCAAGATCCTCTGGTACATCTCTGTGGGTCGAAATACGATTGTGGTTGTTGCAGCTTCAATCATGGCATATGCATGGAACAATCCGCCTTTTGTTTTAACAGGAGATGTTCACGGTGGTTTTCCTACAGTTCAATTTCCAAGTCTTAACCTTCCTCCGCGTGAATGTGAATCTGGAAACAATACTTGCAGCGCATTATCTTTCACGGACACCTGGGGTGTTCTCAAACAAGGACCCTTTGTTATTGCCGCTGTGGCTGTGTTATCAAATGTTGCCATTGCAAAATCTTTCGCAAATGGCAAAACTATCGATGGAACACAAGAAATGTTTGCACTGGGAGTCAGTCAGATTTTTGGATCGTTTGTCGGAACCATTCCAACCGCAGGATCATTTTCAAGGTCGGCCATTAATGAAGCCAGTGGAGTCAAAAGCACTTTGCAAGGAGTTTTCTCAGGTAATCAAAAAGAATTAATTTAAAATAAAGAGATTGTTCATTTTTATTGGTATTATTCCAAAAATATTAAAAAAGGTGAGATTGTTGATGTTAAAATTTATTTATTTATTATTGAAGTCGCTTTTCTTATTTTGAAGGAATTCTCGTTCTCCTTTCTTTGGGTTTTCTCACTCCGACGTTCTATTACATTCCTAAGGCAGCTTTGGCAGCTGTGATAATATGCGCCGTTGTTGCTTTAATTGAGTACGAGGCTCTAATTCCAATGTGGAAGATCTCGAGTAAGTGAAAATTGTGAAATAGTTTAACCCGAAGCAAAATTACAGTTTTGTTTTCACTGATGAGACTTTTTTCAATTTGATTTACAGAATTGGACGTTGGAACTTGCATTATGACATTTATCAGTTCGGTAATATTTGGAATGGAGTATGGAATTTTAGTTGGAGTTGTAGGATCAAGTATTATAACTCTTTTAGCTCAATCTCTCCGTCCTACACTTCCCATGGAATTGAAACAAGTTGACGGAGTAAAATATTATTTACTTAGGCCGGAAGAAAGACTCATTTTTCCCAGTGTTGATTTTATTCAGACAAAAGTTAACCAAATTGTGTCCAATCAAGAGAATTGCAAAACTGTTGCTTTAGATTTAGGCAAATTAATTTCCTTAGACTACTCTGCTGCTATTGCATTATCTAATTTAGTGAAAGGACTAAAGAAAAATGACTCCAATCTGGTTTTTCTTCATGTGAAGCCAGAATTCTTAGAGATTTTAGAAATTGCTGGACTAGTTAATCCAGAATGTCATGAAACTGAAGAGGGATTGGTCAAATTCTTGACACTAATAAAATCTTCTGAAGTTACGCCGACAATATCCGAATCTTGCGACACGAGTTTTGTCAACATAACAAGCAGTGAGGATGAGACTAAAGAACTATGATCTTAGAATGTGTTTCTTATAATAATGTGTATTTTAAAAAATCGTTTTACAAAGTCGTTTTATCAAATAAAGTCGTTTTCTTATTCTAAAAAATCGCTGAATCCTTTACTCATAATAATAATGAGAGTTCCCATTTTACTATTTCTTTATTTACTTTATCGCTTTAACATTAATTGAAGGAATGATTTATTACTTATTAGCCACATGACTAAATGTTATTCATGTTTACCGAAAGTGTACTTACTATTTGTAGAAACGCTTTTTTCAGTTTTTGTTAAAAATATTTTGAAGTTCAGGTGAATAGGTTTGTTTCCACAATTCGGATTTCTCATTTATTTTGCCAGTTTTTGTTACGCGATAAGTATTAAAATAAATCATTTGACATGGTTTGCATATAGGATGGTAATAAAAAACACCTACATTAACTGTAAAGAGAATATTTAGAGTGTACTCTCTTTTATTCAGCAAATATGTACAATTTGGGTGAGATAACGGAATTCGACTTTGAACGATGAAATCCATTTTCGGTGGAGGTTTAACTTTAACTAAAAGAATTTGCTAGTAGAGCAAATTCTTTTAGTTGTATATATTATGTAATATGTAAGGTAAAGTAAGTAGTACTTTAACTTACATATTTTTTAATATTAATAATTGTCTATAATAAGTCTATAATAATTGTCACAAAATATACAATTAATAAAAAAACTTAATTCGCATTCTATGTACGTGTGAATATTGACCAGAATTAAGAAGAATAATTATTGGTTGGAACAAACAGCTAAGACTTGAGAATCTAAACTGTGATATAATAAATTAATTGACATAAAAATTGATATTGCAATTTTCAGAAATAAACTGTATAGTATGTTTCCTGGTGTACTTGTTTTATTCTAAAACTAATGCGTAATATAGTCTCCAAAAATTCTCTTGAACACCGTGAACGAAAATACTCTAGCTAGTAACGCATTATTTGTAGGGACAATGTATTAAACCTTATAATCATAATTCTAAATTCTACTGTACACCTACACCCACACTAATTATTAACAAACACTTAACTTTGAAAACACATGCATGTGGTTTGGATAATACACATTTATTTTCATCAGAAGCTATTTTGAGTTCAGTGTACCTATATCTACTCAAAAAATAATGTGTCGTAATTGTAGGTGTGGCTCAAACCGTTTTGATGGGTCTGTTGACAACTGCTGAGACTTATAGAGACGAGGTAATGGCCTGATTATGCCTAATCCATGGCCACCGGAATTTTAAGTGTTTTTGCATTAATCAATAATAAAATACAATTTCAGTTAATGAATACTTTGTTTTCACAGTTCAGATATCTCACTTATTTTACCAGTTCTTGTCAGGCAATGATCAAATAAGTATCATAAATGAAGTTAATTCCTTTGCATTTCGGTAGTAATATAAAGAACAGTTATGTATGGTACAAAGAGTACTCTCAGTCTCAGTGCTCTGTATTATTCCACGCAGACAATTTGAGTGGGCTAACAGCATTTGACATTGAACGATGAAATTCTTTATCGGTTTAGGTTTAACTGAATGATTTTGTACTGCTTTATGTAATTTTCCATTAATGATAATGTGCATTGCATAAAGGCATACAATAAGCTTCCCATCCCATATTATTATATAACACAAGTTAAATAACCTCTCTTTTAATTCACCGAGCAAACAATGTAGTTGATTTTTTCCCTTTCAATGAAAAATCCATCTCATGTGTACGAAAAACAAGTAATTGATCTTTATGCTATTTTCATTGCAATAAAGCATTATCATATTATTTACTTGTTTGCTGTGATCAGTATTTAGATTTGAATTTACAAGGTGTAACAAAACAAGGCATAAATATAGATAATAATTTGGCATTTAATCGTCATTTTGTATTCAGCAGTTTGTTATTAGATAAATTAATAATTGTAGTCCATAAAAGTAGGTCCAGCGAGTGCGAAAACAATTTATTCTCTTCAAAATCAATATATGTATTGACATACTGATCAAATCAATATTGACAGACTGATCAAATCAATATACTATTGACATTGATCAAATCAATTTGACCAAAATATCCCTCAAGACTATCCAGAGTCCAGACTTCTTTATTTTTATCTGTATTAAACGTGTACTTAGGTAAGTTTAATATTTACTAACATAATAATAAATTCATAGACTATAATATTATCATTCCGGCATAATATCTATATACGTTTGAGGTCACCCGGCTTGAGCCCCCATTAAATTCTTGAAAAAAGAGTTTAATGCGGCTGAAGCCAGAAATTTCTTCGTTTATAACTCTAAGCTTCCTATTTCTAAATCCTAATCCTATAGGTACGGCCTTGATTAATATTACACTGTCGTAAAAGCAGCAATTGAAAAACAAAGTCAAGACTTTCATTAGTTGTACTGGAAAGAATTATATTCAGTTATTCGAATTTAAAATACAGTTACACGAATAGTAATATTTTGTATGCCCGCATTGTGGATTTATATTGACATTGTCATAATTACTGGCACAATTATTTTGAAATCCTATATTATTACACTACACATATAAAAGATGTACACACACTAGATTATATTATACATAATATACTATAAAAGTCCACAGCCCCTACACCTAACCAGTGTATTTTTTTTTCTAAAAGGAAAGTAAAAATAAAATTGGATGGATCTTGGGGTGTAATTTGCAGTATGTATTAGCATACGCAAACCCTTTATGGCAATTTAATTAGTAGTTAATTAGGTACACACAGATAATAATAATTATTCCATTACATACATAATATATAGATGTACCAACGTTTATAAATAACACAAGAATGACGTTGTGAATGTTTATCAAACATTTTGGTAAAAAAATCTAACTTGTGACATTTTTCCGATTACAAAAACAACTGTATTTTTCTGAACTCTGTCAAGTTTATTTCCTTAAATAAGACGACCTTTTATTCATTGAACGAAAATCCCACGCGTATAGACATCGTCACAAAAGTAGCTGATAACAGTTTTAATATTGCAATGTTCAATACATTCATCCATTGCAATTCAATGTCACCTCAACATCTCTGCCAGCTCTTTTTTATCTCATCCTGTACAATACAATGTATTTACTCAAGTGCTCTTAAAGCTTGTAAAAATCCCAATGGTAGACTGGCGACTATTTATAATCCATTAATTGTAATCTTCCAAATATTTAATGCTTATAATGTACACTCCATGGAGAATTAGATTAGCATTTAGCAATTATATATGTGGGGTGACTGAAAGTCTGAAACATTGATATGGCAAAGATTATTATTCAGGTCTCAAGTAAACATTTTGTACTCATTACGTCTCGACTAATTTATTTGCAGGCTGTGTCGGCAAAAATGTATCAAATTGCGACGTAATATATTGCAACAATCACATTTGCATAATTGAAATGCTTGTTTATTTTAGTGATGAAAATATGAAACGCGTAAGTAAATTTATAAAAGAGTCATTCATAGCCGAGATATTTATATACACTGTTGATTCATGTGAGTCATGTTATGCTCATATTTCATTCTTCAAAAGTTCATGTGAGTCAACTTCTGTTTTCATGTGTTTATCAGTTTTGTCTCCGTGTGCTATTAACGAGCAATGATTTTTCTGGTTACGTCAGTGTTTTTAGGTAGAATGAAATGAAAGCTTGTGCAAGAGAATGTATATTTATTTAACTTACTTTATATATGCCTATAATGTGACGGAGTGTAAGTTGAAACAGTTTAAACAAACAATTATGCAAGTTATATCGGACTGAATATCGAGCGACACAAATAAATTATGCCATTTGTTGTTCAGCAGCAGGCTTGAATGGATGAGAGGTAAAAACTGTACATGTACTTGACACATGAGTGAATTTGGCACACGGTGAAGTGAATTGTGAGTTAACATTGTAACATTTTGGTGGAATAATTTTACTCACTCAGAAACTGAATTAAAATGATAGGTAAGCTTCAAGAATTATTACTTTTACGATTATGACTATGATCACATTTCATTTAATCATGAAAAATGATACGTCGATATTTTCTATAAGGACATGAAAAATTAAACATGTAAAATGATTGACAAATAATGAAACAGGAAGACGTAATTATAAAAAGTATATCGTAAATTTGGTTTTGAACCGAATTCCAATATTGAAATGGCTTCCTAAATATGCTCCGAGTTTTATACTATCGGATATCATTGCGGGAATTACTGTGGGACTCACGGCTGTTCCTCAATCAATGGCTTACGCCACAGTTGCCGGTCTCAGTCCAGAGGTAAATTAATTTTTCTGTACTCATGGTCCAAAGAAACTATATACAATTGCAATAAATGAAATCTTCAATTAAGTTTAGAGGTAGGGTAGAGATACCTTTTATTTGAAGGAAGAGAATATTTTGACAGTATAAAATTATATAGGGTTTAGAATATTATTCGTGTCTTTTTTTCCAATGAGAATAAACTATAAAGACATTATGTGAAGGGAATATAATTTCAATTGTACATATTATAACAGCAAAGAGAGAGAGAATTTCTTTTATTTGAAATTTTATTTAACATTTTCAAAATCAATTGTTAACATTATTAAACATTTAATTTACTACTATTCAGTTCAATAACTGTAAGTACCAACCGCTAATCCGTAGTGTACATTTTTCTTAAGCATTTTTAATTTTTTAGATCGTTCAGAATGAATAATGAAATCCATCCCACTTTTTTGTATGAAGTACGGACTGTACTCCTCGTTTGTAGGTTCGTTTCTGTATGTGATCTTTGGGTCATGCAAACAAATGGCAATATTTCCTACAGCGGTCACAAGTCTAATGACTTTTAATATTTGCGGTGAAGATTACCCAGCATGTGTGGCACTGACATGTTTATATGTGGGCTTTATTCAAATTTTAATGGCTCTTTTGCAAATAGGTATGATTACCAAGATTTGAAAGAAAATAATTCTTTGAGTGTAATATTATAACACAATATTAGTATCAAGGGCGTATCTATAAGTATCAGATCACCGGGCTTGAGCCCCTCCAGAAAAAATGAGTTATTTCTCAAAAATTTAAAGGCCGAAGGCCTTAAATTCGTTGATTTTTTTTGTCCTGATGAGCCCCTCGCATTTCAGAGTTCTAGGTACGCCCTTGATTAGTATTCTAAGCGTACTATACAATAAATTGCTGTTATTTTGCTTCTATGCAGGTGTTGTAGTCAGCTTAATATCTGAGCCAGTGACAATTGGTTTCACGGCTGGAGCTGCCTTCACCGTGGCATTTTCACAAATAAAGAATTTGTTAGGACTGAAAGGTTCGAAAGGAAATGGATTTATTGAATACGCTGCATCGATTGTGAAAAATTTTACTTCGATATCTCCAGGAGATGCAACAGTAGGAATTGTTTGCATAATTCTTCTCACAGTGTTAAAGGTGAGATACCTAAAACTGATTTAAATTTATTTTCTAATAATCATTTTCTTAATGGCGAGGTTTATTTTATGAAATAGAAAATCAAAGATATAAAAATAAGAAATGAAAAATCACGGATCCTCTGGTTCATCTCTGTGGGTCGAAATGCGTTTGTGGTGGTTGCTGCTTCAATTATCGCGTTTGCATGGAAAAATCCGCCTTTCTCTTTAACGGGAGAAGTTCTCGGTGGTTTTCCTTCGTTGGAAGTCCCAAGTCTGAACCTTCCTCCACGTGATTGTGGATTTGGAAATAGTTCTTGTAGTGCATTGTCCTTCACGGAAACCTGGGGAGTTCTTAGGCAAGGACCCTTTGTTGTGGCCGCTGTGGCTGTATTATCCAATGTGGCCATTGCAAAATCTTTCGGAAGTGGCAAAACTATCGACGGAACACAAGAAATGTTTTCACTGGGAATGATTCAGATTTTTGGATCGTTTGTTGGTTCCATTCCAACTGGAGGATCATTTTCAAGGTCGGCCATTAATGAAGCCAGTGGAGTCAAAAGCACTTTTGGAGGAGCTTTCTCAGGTAATCAAAAAGAATTAATTTTTATGTTGAATAGATTGTTTATATGATTTTTTAAAGTAATATATATTATTGAAATTCTTTTATGATTTTGAAGGAATTCTCGTTCTCTTGTCATTGGGATTTCTTACTCCGACGTTTTATTACATACCTAAATCAAGTTTGGCAGCTGTGATAATTTGCGCCGTAGTGGCTCTGATTGAATACGAGTCTCTCAAGCCTATGTGGAAGATCTCGAGTAAATTACTCAAAATACTTTTAATAATTACTAGTTTATTACGGATAAATTTTTCTATAATTAAAAGATCAAAGCTAATTAATTTTACTATATTTTTGTAGAATTGGATGTTGGTGCTTGTCTCGTGACTTTTGCCAGCTCAGTATTACTTGGAATGGAATACGGAATTTTAGTTGGAGTCGGTGCAAGTATTATAACACTCTTAGCTCAGTCTGTGCGACCAAATCTCCCAATGGAATTAAAAAAAGTTGCCGATGTGAAATATTATTTACTGAAGCCGGAAGAACGGCTTAATTTTCCAAGTGTTGATTTCCTTCAAACAAAAATTAACAAAATTGTGTCAACTCAAGACACTTGCAAAGCCATTGCCCTGGATTTGGAGAATTTAATTTGTCTGGATTATTCAGCAGCAACTGCTCTTTGTTCGTTAGTAAAGGCTCTCAAGAAACACAATTTCACTTTGGTTTTTCTTAATATCAAACCTGAATTTGTCGAGATTTTAGAAACAGCAGGATTAATTTATCCTGTGTGTTATGAGAGTGAAGAGGAAATGATTAAGTACCTGATCAATTTAAACCCTCCGAAAGAAATGAGGAGAATATCTGAATCAGAGCCAAGTCGAAGTAGTTACGTTCACATCGACAGCAGCGACGATGACTCAAATTGATCTTGCAAAAATTAGTCGCTAATTGTATATATTATGATATAGTAATTTGTATAATATATACCTAATCTGTAAAAATTGTTTTATATTACCAGACATAATGTAGACCTCATATAAATACAGTTTAAATACTTTGGGTTTATTGTGGATCATTTTCTTTCTATCTAGAATAAAATTCAATTCCCGAATAATATATTAAAAAAAATTGTTTTGCTATGTTGAGCTTTGTAGCTCGTTTGATGTTATAATTATGTAGTGATGTCTAATATCTAAGAATAAATACATTATTTTTATTACGCATTGATAAAAATATATGAATTTAATATGAAAAGCCATAATATAAAAATAAAAGGAGTCCATTAAGGTTATCATGATTGTGTGACACAAATCGGAAAATAAACGATGATTGTCTCTTCCATAAACTTTTTAAATTCTGGGGTTCACGAACGTTGAGCCTACACGTAGATACGCCACTGGTATCGGGCATTCTCTCCAAGAAACAATTAATTAAGACGATTAATTTGTATATTAACGATCATTACGTCTTTAATCAATTTGCAGAAATTTTAATATCTAAAAAGGGGAAATGCTACACTCATTTTACACTGTACTGACTGCATCCTAATTACAATATGCATTAAATGCATTTTCATATAGTTAGTATTATTTTAAGTATCACTTCTCATAATTTATAATATCTATGTCCATTCCACAAAAGCAGACACTTACCTACGTCAACTTCGTTTTAAAATAAACGAAAAATAAAAATGACAATTAATTACAATAACCTATAGTTAATTTCGTACAAAAATATGTTATTTTTAGAAGAATATTTTGTATAGAAAAGTGTGAGATGACTAAAAATATTACTCTTAAAATAATATGTAGTTACATTTTCAAAGAAATCATTCATTGGTGTAGCCAAGTTGATTAAAGTTCATGCTTAGTTTTAGCTCTCCATTCATTGAGTATCATACTTGAGGCTTTCTCAGCAATCATGAGAATTGGAGCTTGTGTATTGCTTGCAACCATCGTGGGCATCACAGAACCATCCACGACTCTTAATCTCTGAATACCTTGAACTTTTAATTTGGTGTCCACAACTGCATTTTTATCTCCAGATTTTCCAAAAGCACAAGTGCCACAAAAGTGATGAAGGGTTGTTGTAAATCGAGAAATATGACATTTCCAGTAATCATCACTTCGGAAAACCAAATGTTCGCAACCCGGTAAAGATTTTGTGGTCATTTCGGCTCCAAGATTATTAAATGCTGTAGAGTTTTCTACAATTTTCAATGCCAATTTGACACCTTCCAGCAGGACTTTCTGGTCTACTCCGTCATTATCGTTAGGATTTAAATAATTTGGATCAATGATAAGCTTATCATACACACTGGAACCTCCTAATTGAAGATACCCTTGATTTCTAGGACGAGCTGCAGATACACCAACAATAATGGAAGATTTTCCCTTGCCTTGCGGATTAATGAAAAATTGTTTCAATTCGTCCAATTTAAGTTCTGCTGAACGGGCCAAGTTCTCCAAACCATTTTCAAATGGTGGTCCATATCCAAGGAAATATTGAATATCTGGCCATTTATCTTCTCCTCTTGCTTTTGCGAAAGACGAAGTAGTTAACCCGGTTACTCGTGCTGGGGATGTTGATAAAGCTCCGGTTCCTGAATTTATCCAGCTGTAAAAATCATCCACATTCGGTGCTGGAATTGGTGGGACGTTTAAATAAAACGGTCCGATTCGGGCTAACAATTCAAAAATACTTTTCAATAACTAACAGATATTTTACACCACATAATGAATGCAATATTAAATTATGCTGCTCAAGACGTATCCAGGATTCGTAAAAAGGGAGGCACAACTGATCTCCGACAAGTACAAAAAATCGAATCATTTCTGAAATGATAATCCCTTTTTCCCGAATTTTGGGTTATGTATGTGTATTTTCTCAGGCCTCTATGCTGGATACGCCCTTGAGCCACTGTTCTTCTGCTTACCCGCGATATGATCCATCAATCTTTTCCCAACAGGCAAATCAGCGACCACAGGGATCTATAAAAAGGAAACTATGATTATGTTTTTTTGTACTTTATGTATTCAGACACCGGAACATAGTTCTGATATTCGGACTCCCCAACGCAAATGGCAGACATTATAGAAAAATTGTAAATAACAAATTAAAATGAGTGTATGGGAATTAACGACAGTAGGAAACCAACCCCAAGTTCTTCCAAATGTTCTTTAGGACCGATTCCTGACAACATTAATATTTTAGGAGATCCAAATGTACCCCCAGACACAATAACTTCATTTATGGCAAACACCTGGTACGTCTTCCCATGTCTTACGTACTCAACACCTTTGGCACGATTATTTTCCACGATTACCTGTTCACAAAACATACAATTTGACATTTGTATGATTTTGAAAAGTATGCTAGTGATCACAGCATTTACAAATAATATTTTTATATATTACCTTTGTGACTAATGCGAATTTCCTTACTGTTAAACTTTGCTCCCTTCGAGCAGGTTCAATGAAAGCTGCGAATGAGACTTGACGAACTCCTCGTTTTGTCGAAAATGTAATATGATCAAAACCTGAAATGAAGACAAAATTTATAATAAGAAGTCGGTTATCAATAGTTCATAAGCAGTCGAAATCTAACAAGGACGTACCGATGGGGGCATTGGGGGCACGTACTCCCTCAAAAAAAATAGGATAAAATATCTTTTTTGGTGATATTTAAAGTTGTACCCCTCTCCCCATATAATTTTTTAGTTCGTGCCCCTCAAAGCCAGATCCTGGGTACACCCTTGAAACGTAATATACAAATACCCTCGTCAAAGGGAGCTCCATTCAGATCCACATTCGGATAACCCAACTCCTTAGTAGCGGATATAAAAGCATCTCCTATCGTGCGAGGAAAGTAAGGGCGTTCAATCTGAAGACTCCCTCCAACTCCATGATAATTCACTGAAAGCACCAGCAAAAACTAATTATTGTAGTGAAATTGTATTGGAAATTTTATGAATATGAACTGTTGAATTATTTATATACTGTCAATATTCGAATCATTCTCCACGGCATAATTCTCGTAACTTTTGAAGAACGGCAAAACACCTTCATAGTTCCAACTTGGATCGTCCGTAATATTTCCCCAAAAATCAAAGTCGCGATGATGGCCTCTAAAAATGGCATTTATGAAATAAACAATAAATTAAAAATTAGAAAAGCGACAACAAGTTAATTATTTTCAACGAAAGCATTCCAAATTGCATGATTAAATTTTAAATTGATTATGTATACCTCATATGGACCATTGCGTTTAGATTTCCAGTTCCTCCCAGCCCAATTCCAGCATTAAATGAGCATTGCTAGTTTGGATTTAAACACAGAATGTAAAAAATGATACATATGCCAAATGAGTAGATGTTAAATAAATTTTTATAGTTTTACATGATTTTTAGCAATGAGGCATGCATACTTCTGAGAAACCGTTCTGTAACAAAGGAATAAAATGTAAAATCCTCCCTCAAAATGTATTTTGAATTGTCACGGCACAAAATATAAGCCAACAGAAAACTCATTATATCCAGCATCTTCGAAACGCATTTTTTTTCATTTTACCTATGATTCCAGTCGGATTCAGGATAATTGATAAGGGTACTCATCAAACCAGGAATTCTTGACAGTGGGTTCTATTTAAAAACAATTTTATCAAAAGAAATACGGACGGTAATACTATAAATTTTTCTATCTGTAACTCACCGGTTCTCCACCCGCTTCCAGTAAAAGGACATTATACTCCTTTGATAATCGGTGAGCCACGAGGCCACCCGCACTCCCACCTCCAACTATTAATTAATTAAAACATCACTGTATTAAAATCAGGAGAAAAGTAAAACAAATAAAGTGCAAGCCATTAAAATTCTGAAAATTATGTGAATAGGATTTAAATAAGTAAAAATGTTTCCATATGGGGATTAATGCAAAAAATGGAAGTGCGTTACCAATAATGAAATCATAGTGTAGAGTATGTTCCGTTTTGATTCCTTGATCCCCTAAAATGTCTGCTTTTTGCCATACAGCTGACAAAATATTAAACGAAGACAATATCGGATAGAGATATGTCGCCAAAAAAGGAGCCGTTAACCCTGCGGCAAGGGGATTGAAATCCATTTAAAATTATTTCGTCAACGTGGTTCTTTGGCTACTGACACGTCTTTTAACTCTCCGAAAAATGATTGGTTAATGCGAATGTACATACATTCCAATAAAGTGAGACAATTTTCGAATAAGAATCTACTTGCTTTAAAGTCTGGCTAACAGCAAATGCATTTGTTGCATTTCTGTTGGAATTATTTATTCAGTCAATAGAGAAAGTTGAGAGAGTGCAATCACATTATAACAGATATGAATTTAGTGAATGTATTCTCTCATACTAGAAAATACTAGACAAATAAATAATCTCTTAATAATCTTCAGAAAAGTATAACTATAACTATATTGACTATAGGACACTCTAATTGTAAGCGGCCACAGGGGTCAATTTCGTGAACGAGATCTAATCTACTGACTAAATCATTGGGTCCACTATAAACTTGTGAAGGGAAATCTACTAACCTATTTACCAAAATCTAATAATACCATTAAGGTTACCGGCTGTATATTTTATATTTCATTCTAGATCAGCAGATACAGTCATATAGGGAAATTAAAACTGCATTGGCAAACAGTGTTAATAATATTATATCCCACATTTCATTTTTTGATTGGGCATACCTGCGGTATATATTTATATGCATGTTATTACTTATAACATTAACAATTTGACACCTCTATGTCAAACTACTGCTTTATATTATTGCTTCTCCATTACATTCATAAACAAATGAGCCATAGTTATTTATTACATTTGTATAATTGCCCCATAATCAGAGCAATTATAATATTGTGGTCCATTTATAAGTATCTCTAATTAAATCTGTAACTAAAGCATGCTCCTTTAGCATCTCTGGTCCTTTGTAGCTTACATAGAGAAATAAATAGTATCGTATAATTGTAAACCGTACAGTACGGTCCGTACGTACTCATGACATTATTATATCTATATGCGTACCCATACAATGTACAAAAAAAATTAATATGTATTTAACAAGCCCCAGTATGCAGTTTAATTTCCAATTATCATGAAAATTCGATATAGGTAATAGGTACATAGTACATACATAATTTATGCATAACATGTATGAGTTGGAAAGCCTTATACTTGCAAATAACTACTGGTGCGAACAATACCGAATAATATGTAGCTCAAGTATATAGCTCTTCCGAAAAATTTCACATGCAGAAGAATTAAATATTATTATAAAGAACATTATTATTATTTCATTTCATTTGAACACAACAAAAATTGTCATACCTTCCCATGCATATTATATGTTCAGGGTCAAGCTATATTCAGCTGTACAAAACCAAGTATGTAAAATTAATAATGTATAAGGTATACCAATTTTAATATAAATAGGTAATTAAATAAAAGCCTTTGCATTGGTAATCGAGTATAGAAGTTTCGTAGGCAAAAATAGAGTAAAACTGTAGGTACGTATTGATTCTTTCGATTTTAGCTGTTTGAAATAACGTTCGTTTTTATTTAAACGAGCATAAACCGGATCGGTGGGAATATTATTTATGAACGACAGGCGAGTAACTAGGATTGCCTTTTCGGGGGTCACTTTCGAGGATGATGAATTTTACTTCAGTTATGCTTTAAAAATAAAAATATGATTACTTTTAAGAAAAATTACAATAAAAGTAAATTCTTATTGCTATTTATATTAATGAAAATAGTTTCAATCAATGGTTCATTTAGATGTTGGATTTAGTAGAAACTATATAGAACCACTGAAGTAACAGATTTTAATTTCATTTCAACAATTTTATACATTAACATCTTTTTCTGATTCGTTAGGCACATAAAATTATAAATTATCAGAGAAAATATTTAGATTTGAATTAATTAATGTCGACACATAAAAATTCCTGGGAGAATACCGATTTAGACACTTTAATCGTATATGTATTTGTATATTATTTGTAATTGTACCTGCTTGATTAGATTGTGCAGTATGTGCAGTAAAGTTTAGTAAGTTGTAAAGTTTTATCCAAAGAATCATATAAGCATAAAACCCAGCAAAAGGGCCAGGAGAATGCCCAGTATTAGGTAATCCTTTAGAGAATGTAGACTCAACGTGTAACGCAGTTTCATCTCTTGTAACTCAGGCCCAGTTACGTTTCTAGAGATGATTATCGCGAATCCACCAGGAATATTTTGTGACCCAAACCGGGAGCCCTCAACAGACAGGTTCTCTAGAATATTTTCCCGAGTGACAGAGGTGTTCAAACCATAGAAGAACGGATGAAATTCGGATCTCTTTTCAAATCCGTAAATAAACTTGCCGATCAAATCTCCAGTAAAACATAACCAATAAGGTTTAAGATCTTCTATTTTTTTGCGAAAGGATGAATCCACTACGATCCACTTGAGTGTTTTATGATTTAGGACTTTGCGGATGATACGTGTCGACAACGTGTTCGAAAATCTCTCATTTTGGTTTCTGATGCTGATTTCCTTCATTTTTGGACAATTAAGAATGTCATCCCAAATGTAATACGGTATTAGAACAGAAGAAATAGAAATTTTCTCCAAAGTAGCAGGGCATTTCCAATAAAATTGCGGTGAATCATTCAGCGCTATTTTCTTGTTAAGTCCAAAAATCCAACCAATTGTCAATTCCCGAAGATGGCCGAATGATTGCAAAGGCTGGATAGCATAAGATTGCTCTGTCATAAACGTTTTCAGACCAAGAGAAAGTTTTTCAACGTTTTGGGATCGTAGTGCAGCGGTAGCCTGCAAAATTTGACCAGCATTCCGTGAATCCGTAACTGTTCCAAAGTCATAATGTATTTCTTCCAAAGTATTCCCAGCAAGCATTAGATTTGCAATCGGTTTCCAGAAAGAATAACTGCCATGAATCACCCGAGCATTTTTTCCACGTTTGTGCAAACACTCCCAAAAGTCATTTTTCCCGTACTTAGAAAAAGCAGAGACCCAACCGAAACTTTTTAGTTCAGAACAGTTTTGTTTCAGTTTGATTACAGATTCTTGGAATTGTGAGAATTCCGGAAATGTCGGTTGTTGATGGCAGAGATCGTCCACCCAAAATGCACAAACGAATTGTTTCAAATTCGGAGTCTTTATCGTCTTTAACAAATTGACAATAATGCTGTAGTGGAAATCACAGTGAGTCATGACTCCTTTGATAAAAAGTCTTGACAGCTCTTTCAAACGAATTTCGAATTGGGGCGTTTCTGACCAAGAATTCCATGCGGAAATAATATTATTTTCTTCCTTTGGTTTCGCTTGGAGTTGTATTATGAGCGTATGTATCCCTTTACAGGTTTTCAATAGATGCTTCCAATTATCAACCAAGATTTCGCCTCGAATCTCCACAATCTGTAGGTGAGTCTCACTGAATGAACAAACATTCCACGGGATTAATCCTGCTGATTGTTCAATGACAAGGGACGGGCATGTTTTCCGAAGATTTGAGTCGAAAACAAAATCAACGTTTTGATTGTCCAATTTCAGCTTCATTCCTGCAATTTGGTCTATGACCACTCTCCAATTTCGACATACTTGTCTCAGTTTTTTCTTGTCTCCTTCACTGGAAATGTGTTTCAAGATATTCCTTGAAGTCTCCTGATTTCCACCTATAAGTGCCTGGAGTATTTGATCCATGATGTTAATCACAAAAGTACAAACAAACGGGTGTTAAAAATTCTTTTAAAAATATACACTTTCAGTTATTATAATCGTATACAGACAGCGTTTCAGCACAATGAAGAATCAACGAGCTGGCGGACATTGATTCAGTTATTTTGTGGTCCTTGCAATCGCATGAGTAATATGTTCGACTTTTCCCAAAGGACTAGTTCCTAGTTGTCATGAACGATAATTCTAAATACTATAGTATGATTTTGAGACTTACGATTTTTTGCCATTATTTTATATGCGACGAATCAATGAATTTTAAATTATACAATTTTATAAAAATAACCCGTTGGTTTATTTCATTGTGATTTTATTTCAATGCAAAATTCCGATACAATACAGTCGAATTGAAATTACGTACAAGTAAAGTAAATATAAAACGAAGAGTTTTAAGAACCTAGAACCTAATGCAAAAGGCAATGATTAATTAATTGATTCTGTTCTATACATTGCAAGTGCAATAGAAAAATATTTTGAGAAGGGCGTATCTAGTATCTATGTATATAGGCTCACAGGGTGTGAGCCGCAAAAATTCTAATTAGCATCATCTGTTTTTAAAAAAATTTACCATTTGATATTTAGGTATGTAATGAGACTTTTAATTTTATACAGTTCTTTTTTATTAATTTACATATTCCATTCCAGGGTTTCACTTGCTCTCTTTGAATTTTTATTTTATGGTTTTAAATAATAGAATTCAAGCATTAAAAAATCGTTTCCCCATCAGCTTACAAGATTTCTTTTTGAAGTTTACTCCCATAAATACTAATACCATCATCGTGATGAAATTATATTATTGATTCTATGTCCCTCTACTTGACCATCATAACAATATCAGAAGGATAGGAGAAGTGAAATGACATTATCTGAAATTACTCTGTAAAAAACTAGCGTGGTATCTCTTTCACATACAAATAAATCATTCATCCATAATTTTACTGGTATGGCAGCTTTCAGTTCGCGAACTTGAATTTTCGTTAGTCGAGAGCAATATTTCATTGGAATTGTTGAGACTTGTTTTGAAAGCTCAGTCATTGCATTTGCTAACCACATCCCGATCCCAATGATAAATAAAATCAATATAACAGCATAAACGAATACTAATAAAACAAAAATGTGAAGAGAAAACAGAACACGCACGACAATAAACAAACTAAGAATAGCGACAAGAGACATCGTGAATAAAACTCCCGGAAGTAAGAGACGGCAGTAAGCGATGTTTAATATGAGGAAGTGTGTCTTCACAGTCCGATATGTCTTCAATGCAAGCTGCACACCTTCGTCCTTGATTTTTCCATTGTTGCTAATGCAGCATCCACGGAGTTGTACACTGAGAAAAAACCAATTATTAGTATAGTCTTTCACCTTAAAATTAGGAAAAAAGTATAAAAGATAAATTTTAGGGTAACTACCATATCCTTTTCATCCAATTGATTATTGTTAATTCAATTGCAAATATTGTCAGCGAGTAGAAAAGAGCATTGTACCAAGTCACAACTAAAACGCTACTGATCCAAAAGCGATAAACTCTATCAACGATGATGTATTGACCGAATCCGAAGTGTCCAATGATGAAAACTTCTTCAACATGCAAGTCTGGTGGCAAATAGTACATGGTTGGATAAACCAGCAGCGTCACAAAAGCAATTGATAACGACATTCCAAGAGTCATTATGTTTATTAAACGCTGGTGAAACAAAGGAATTCCAAATTTTTTCCCTAGAATCAAAAGTAGTATAGACGCAATTCTTTGTCAAGTGTTCACAGTGCATTCAAGAATAGTTAGGTTAGGTTAGGTTAGGTAAAACATAAACTAAAGAAATGCGGTTAAAAGAAGTAAAAAGGTATTGACAATGATTTGAATCAAATAACTTTCAAATATTCAAAAAAGTCTTCAAAATAAATGAAGTAATAAATGACGTATTTATATCCAAGTCGATTAGAAAGTGTAGGCAAATTGCTTACCGATTGTTTTGTCCATTGCAAAATACTGGTTGACGAATGCCAGAATTTCCTTCTCATAGATCATTGTGTTGATTTGACACACTGCAATAATCGCAAAGGTACTGCAATACGCAAATTGGAAAGACCACGCCTCTGTGGACAACAATAATTTCTTACGAGGATCATGATATGACAAGATAACTGACAAAACTTCCAGAGATCGAGTAATCATGCTTATAGATTTGACAACATAGAAAGGAATTCGTTTTTTCCCTTTTCTTTCATTCAATTTGCGGGTTGTACCATCCCAAGTGTACGGCAGCATATGGACACTGCAGCCAAACCAAAAAACGTAGTCTAAAACGCGAAAAGCGACTTTAGGCAACATTTATGTGCTTTTCAAACCTGATTTTTAAAATATACTTTATTTGAAATTCTTCGTTTGCTGAATTTTGAATGGTGAAAGCTATATATAGGTATTTAATAATGTTCCGGCTTCCTAAGCCTCAGTGAACTGTAAAGTTTAAATTACTTCCAATACCTTTTTACAATTTATTCAGCCTATGTATATGTACCATTAGTTATAATTGTGTATCAGGGAATAATTTATTTGCCAGCTACACAAGAACGTATCTAGGGCTGAGAGTCAGAAAACGAGCAAAGCTACCTTCGGCCTGCACTTTGGGGACAACTCCTATATAATTCCTTTTCCGGATTAAGGATGAGTTTTGATAGAAATCACAATACCAGCCTCATTAGAATGCATTGTGATATACGAATTCGAAACAAAAGAAAAGCCTTAAAAATCATGGT
>JABASD010003336.1:0-20671 GCA_019776165.1 Pogonognathellus flavescens
ATTTGGACTTTTTATATCCTGAAACAAAAAACCTGCAACCCAGAAGCTTGTAAGTCGTAAGCATAAAAAGTCGGTTTTGCTTGCATATCCGGGCTCTGATCCTTACACAGTTTTTCCGCATTCTATTCAATTTTCCTTAGACTAAACTACATGCTATTCTAAACTTGTAAATCAAGCAGAAGAATGGACGAAATGAGGGAGGGGTAACAGCACTATTCAGCAAAAATTGTAAGTGGATAAGGAAACGAAATGCAAAGAAACCTCTTTCTAGACCTTTGCAAAACGATCCAAAAACATTACGGAGTGATGAATTTACAGACGGACAAAACATTATAATGTAAAGAATGTAAGTCTCTACATAATGTGTAACTTGTGAAATAATTTAAATTTCAAAAGAACAAAATTAGCCTTGTCATATATAATAAAATGGCCGTTACTCTCACACCCAGACTGCTCTCCTTAAGAACGAAGGTCCTGAAGGAGTTACTGATTGACCTAATATTCCAACTTTACATGCTTTCACACTAGATCCTACAAATTGGCACCAACTTTTAGCAAAATATCTTAACCCATTCTCAGGTTATCACGGTGGTTGACAGATAGATGGACAGACAGCTTTGCTATTCCCATAAACTATCTTCGATACTTAATAATTGTATTTATAGCCATGTGTATCGACCATACCTATATACATTCAATGATTTCTACGAAAAAGCTTAAATCAAGCTGAAACTGTGTATGAAAGAGCACGGTATTGAAATGGAAACGGCGGAGGATTTCATTGCCCATCAATCAAACGTCTCGGATTCCACTGCACGTAAAGAGGATTTATTGGAGATCTATTGTGTTTATTGTCCCGTGAAAACTTTCTTCTCGTTGTTACTACCTACGCTCTTCATTATTACTCTCGTTCGCAGAATTTCACTCTGCTCCTACACAGATCAACTGCAAAATAGCTATACTTATAGCCTGGGTATTTAGTGTTTATACTGCTGAAATGTTTACTTGTAACTTTTTCTTTCTTCTTGAAAGAGAAAGAGATATCTTCCAGAAAGAGCAATTTAAAACTCTACAATGGTACTCTGTAATAGTAGCAGAAGTATTGCGTTGGTGAGTTACGATGGTATAGTTCAAAATTACATGAATATCCTTTGAGTAACGAAAACTTTTACCACAAATCAGCTTTACTATGATACAATTCCATCAGTTTGCATGGATCTGATGCAGTACATCAGATCAAGAGTAGGACATAATTTGCATGTACTGATTTTGTCCCTTAATAAAGCTGAACTTGACCTTGTACTTACCACACATACAAAATTCAGATTTGGCATATACTGCCCATCTATATTATTTGTGCGTTTTTAGATTTGCCCTTGAATTGTGGTTGATTATTCTACAGAAACCGTCGCATCAATATCTGTTTTATGCAGATTTAGATGGCAGCTAATTCTACTTAGACATTGTAGTCTTGTAGTGTATTGCAGTCGTAGATGTGTATAACTTGAGTAGTCCGCTTTAGAACGGAACGTAATTATTTTTAGGATCTTCGCTAAATTAATCGTTCTAAGTTCAAAGTTCTCTTTATTTAATTGTTGAAGTATGTAGTTGTATTTTGACAGCTATGCAAATGCCAATTACATCTTATTGAGATTTTTACGCTATCACATTTTTCTACTGTCACTTCTTTCTCAAATGTATTTCTTCTGAATAGAGACTTATGACACAACAAGCCTTTTTAAGAATTAGTGTACCATGTGAATAACATATCTGAAGTTCATTTCATATTGGCACGCGTTTTGGCAAGTAAGATTTGTTTTCTCATTAAGTGTATTATTATAATCTAAACTCAAGGTTTACATAGCCTTGGGCTGTACTGTACTCTAACCAGCAACCATGTGGGACTCTGCGGATCGAGACAAAAGAAATGCAAATAATCCTTGAGCTGAAAAAGGATGGAATGGAGCAGAGAATGAATGCCGTTTAACACGTCAATTTCTCAAGGACCGACCGTGGAATTTTGAAAAAAGATGAATGTTCTTTCTTCGTTTGTAGCACATTCTGAAGAGTGCTGAATTTATGTTCGCCTATAACGCAGAACGGGCATAACAGTTGTACAAATACACGTGCATAAATGATTGAGAGGAAAAGAGATAGGCTATTGAAATAGAATTCGAAAAGGATTTCTTTAGTTGTGATGACTCGGAAGAAGAGGAGCAATTGAAATGCAGAGGTGTTTTTATTCTGGCGAGCGGAGACTGGAGACTGTAGAGACTGGAGACAGGAGAGCGAAGTGGAAAGATGAGTTTGTGGGAGTTATGAAGATTAGTAGGAAGTGAGTGAGTGTGGAAGACAGAAGAAGTCACATGCAGACAATGCAATGCTTTGTGGCTGACATGATAGTCATTGGAATGAAGCAAATTCGTAAAAGACTAAAAAGACTCGGCGACTGCAATGGTCTGCGCATCAAACGGGAGACAAGCTGTCAACGATCTGAGTTTCAGCAGAAGACAGAGAAAGAAAAAGAGACAGCTCTGTGGATTCTCAGCCCTTTGCTTACCTCTGCTACCATCCACCGAAACACCAGCAAATTCTCCAGCCAAGCCTCGTCTCAACAATAAAGACATGTCGCTTGAGTGTACTTAAAGTTTCTGAGAAATTGTTCTCTTCTTCCTACAGCCACATCACATTCACATCTCCTCCTTTCTTTCCAACATTTAATCACTGTGTCTCGCAACCATTCCCCAATATTTTACAACTCCACTGCCACTGCCCACACAAATTATTCCAACTCACCGTAGGCAGTTTAAGTGAACACAAATAATCTCTTCACTGCTTCTACACTGTCATTCCATATCATCCCCAATATTATTTATTTACCACAAAACTTGAAGTCGATGGGGAGGATCATTTTGTTATGATCAATTAAATTTAAATTAACAATATTAAACAAAAGTATTGCTCAATTAGTAAGTATGTAGGTCCAATGTCATTGTCATTGCATATAACAGTACAGCATTAGTACATACATATAAGGAGTCAGGAAAGCTAAAATCTCTCTGCTTGCTTTGGTTAGAAAGCTATTAAATTGAATGAAAAAATGAACTATTTATTTTATATAATGCGAAATATATTTGGAGGATGTGAATGAAAAATCAATTTTTCTATGAGTAAGTCGATTTAAGAATACCTATAAGTTATTTTTTTTTCCGCGAATACAGAACAGGTATACTTTTTGTGATTCGTGTTTTATTGTATAGCAAATCATTCTTATCGAATTGTACAGCATGCATGGGAAATTTTGTTGAGCAGTGATTCGTTAATGACTGTAAGTTAATTTGGTTGGTGGGATTAACATGTTGTTTAATTTGTGTGTGCAGACGCAGCCATGGAGAGACTGAAAGATAGGTGTTTGGAGAGTGTCGGGAGGGGGTGGTGGGCGCCACGAGAGGAACTAAAGTAGTAGTAGTGGTGTACACGACGAAGAGACTGAAGAGAATCGGACGGGATGAATTGTGTAAACAACAACAGTGATAGTAAGAATTTATTAGGGTTGGTTGGTTGTGACGACTTGACACAATTAGTTGTTGTGTTGATGCCTGACGTGAGGTTGGGAGGAACGGGAAGAAGAAGATTGAAAATGTAAGCACGAGGCGAAGATGCGATGAGAAAGTTATTATGACTCCCGAGAGCTGGATTTTCGTTTCCTTTGATGTTGCCCAAACAGCTTTTACGATTTATTCCACTGTTGCGGATTGCAAGTTTATTTCCTTTCGCAGACGCATCTTCTGTATCTTACACAACCAAATGAAGAAACTTTATGACTTTCAGATTGCTACGCGGTGTACCTCTCCTGATATGCAAATGCCCTTTCTATCCACCATTGTCCTCCCAAACCATAACAAACCAAATTTATACACACTCACAGCTCAAATAAAATCTGCTTATGGCTATGGCTATGACCGGCTAAATTGCAAACAAGAAAATTGCACTGAATTATTCACTCTCTTTTGTTTCCAGCTGTATTCTCCAAATATACAATATTAGTGTCTACACAAAACTCCACTTCTATGTGCAACTTCCATTTTTACACCAGACAGAGTCAGTAAATAAAGTGAGAAAACAAATACTGCGTGCTGCCAACTCACAGTCAACCAATTCGAGCTAAACATCTCTCAGATCACATCTATACGTAAATAAACAAATCAAATCAAAATTCATATTCGTTTTTCATTTCATGAATGCCATAGATTTATCAAATCCATTTGTTGTGATTAGTGCATAGAGATTTGTTCTTAAACCGTAATGTTTCTTTTGCTCAGTTGCCATTCATTCTTGGCATGGAAAATTGTGTTTTGTAGCAGGAATGTGTGGTCTGCAAAGTGAACTTGTAATCGGTTGATACATAAGTAGTTAGCAGTTGCAGCAGAAAAAGTTTTATTATAGAAAGTTGAATTCGTGTGGTATTTTTAGGAAATGGTGCAACTGCAAGCATACCTAGCGCCACAAAAAGTGGAGAACATTTCATGAATTCTGCTGTGGCTGCTAATGCTTTCGCTTTCGTTGAATATTTACCGTGTTCATGTACTGCGATTCAGACACTGCAATTAAAATATGTATAGCCCTTCAAATGTGGTTTACAGGTTATTTATATTGCTCAATGTTCAATTAAATTGCCTTATTATTGATACGTTGCTACATTCCGTATGATAGTGACATCCAGGCTCAGCATAAGTTGTCAACATTCGTCCTTTTCATTCAGCCTTTCTATTCCCATCGCAGCGAAGTCACAAAGAAGGACGATCTATTTAGGTTTTTGCTAAATTGCCTAATGAATTTGCATCTACGAGCGTACTGATTTTCAGAATGTTTGATAGATGTGATAGACGCATTAACTTGAAAGTAACAGAATTGTTCCTGTGAATTGAATGCAGGTGCGATGAAGCAGGAGCTTACTCTCCTTATAACTTTTCTACATTCACACAAATAATCAGTTTCTATAAATATTTGCATATCTAGTTTGCAATAGGTGCTTGATAAATATTCATACATTTTGTGTAGTTATATAGAGCTGGATGGTATGTCACAATCTGTTTCACGAGTCAGCATTAGTGACACTATGTGCTCAGATTGTTGTTGCGATAAAAAGACTAATTTAGCCCAGATCCTACAGTCACATGCTACGCTACGCTTGCTATACTACAAATCTAAGACCACTCTAAGAATAGACTCTGAAAATTTACACATATTTGCAACAGCAATTTTTAATAAGGCAGTGGATATACAATTCTGCAATTTTTACTGTTACATATTACTAACCTCCGAGCAGAGACATTTTCATGTAGCAAGGCAAGGAGCATCTACAGTCAGTGTAGATTCTACACATGACGGTTGCAAAAGAGCGAATAACTTCGCAAATAACATGAATTCCTCAAGGTTCTGTTTCAACTATTACTTGTATAGATGTTACATTGCCTCTTTGCTATATTCTACGAATTTCTCCTCTTAGGGCTGGCGAGCATATAACAGTTTCTCAAAATAGTCTCATTTGTAAGAGTAACGACTAACGACCATATTATGTAACTCATGTACTTAGGTTAGGTATACTGCGGTATACATATTTTTTTGAAATGAAGGGTAAAAAGAAAATCTGAAAAGGTAAATCTGAAATATAACTTTGTTTATCAAAGTTGACATTACATTAATTAGGCCGATGTAAATATTCTGCCATATAATTTGCATTTACCAGTTTAGTTAAAATAGTATACTATAAAATAGTGCATCCACATTTCCAGACAGTTTAAATTACACTGATTTTTCAGATTACGCAATACAATATTTTTAACTAGTACAACTTCAATTAGTATTCACATTGTGTTCAGAGAATAAAAACATGCTCATTGCTCATTTCTTGCCGTTCATGCTCCATCAAGGTTCTGGGAAAATATTATTTACTTTTATAATATTATTGTAACTTTTGTAGTCTTAACTTTGTGATACGTACGATTAGACAATCATGATGACGATGACGAATAAACCATTCTAGACGGATGTAATAAAGTAACGTAAGATGCACAATTGCCTATGCTAAATAATAGTTGCTTACTGTTGTCAATTGATTTGTCAACTGATTTACCAAATGTTGTCAGCAGAGTTATCTATTGCTGTTAGTTAACTGTTTTGACAAAATTTGAACGAGTTCAGTTGATTCATCGTTGAGATATCGAATTACATGACATTCATTCGGACAGACGGAACTAAAAATTCAATGTCACCGATTGACTGTATTTTCGAACTTGAATTTTTTTGTGACCCAGAGATCACGTGTGTGCAGTTTTAATGAATTGTATTCGTCCGTTCGTGAGTTATTGCAGTCACGGACAGACAGACGTAATTCTTATAAAGTAGCTTACGCAGATAATAAATGATATTATTACAGAGCTTGAACATGATACAGGAAGGGCTTTTCTGTAGTAGTTTCTGTAATAAAGGAAGAAGAGTAGAATGAACTTTACACAGGAAAATAATGAGACAAATTCAGAGTTGACTGCGTGCAAGTCGGATAGAACTCGGTTTGTTGGTGTGGAGTAGAAGTAGGTACGTAGTTAGAACAAATAATATGGCAATGTCTTATTTCTCTGGTGGACCATTATTTCGTAAATGACAATACTGTACAGACTGTAAACAAAATAAAATGTCTGGAAGTCATTAAAATTGCATTTTTATTTCGTTATTTGGGCAACTTTGTCCTCCACTTTACGCTTCATGCATTTCTAAACATTTTGAACTTTGTTATCTTGTTTGCTCTGATTTGTAACGGTAAATCAACCATACTACCAGTTAGTGTAGTTAGTGTGTCCTGCATACAAAACTTCCTCAATTATATAATGCGAACAATGTTTGCTCGACACAACTACAACCTACTGCTCGAAGCAACAACAATAATTTTAGTTACTATCTCCCTACCATTACCTATAACGACTAGTAATAATACCTCGTGTTTTACGCAGAATTTTCCAAATCTAACCTCATTTCGTATATCTACAAAATTTAAGTGTAACTTCACAGTGTAACATTTTGAAAATTTCGTCAACCAGGAAGAATGGGTTTTATTGATATCAATTGAAAAAGGAGACTTCAAAGGTCATTTTAATATATAAGTAGGATACCCATCTCTGGTAATGTAATTCTAGGCAGAATTAAGCAACACGTAAGATGGATCTTTGCCCTGCTAAAAGCAGTGCTAATGAGTTATTTACAAGTTATAGCTTATAATAACGCTCACGTATAACGACAGATGTAGACATTCTTAAAAAGTAGCTTCCGCTACATAAACAGCAAAGGGTATTATGGTAAATGTAACAAAATGAGCTTAAGTGAATAAAATTTAATAAGGTCTAGGTGGGATATATTTGTCATTAACAGTTTCTTCGGTCAGATTGTTATAATGTGCGAGATTTTATCAGTAATAGCTTTCATTTCAGATTTTTAGTATTCTGTTATGCAGAGATCGGTATCTATAAGTACCTAGCTACGGTTACTATCTATTACATAAAGTCTATCCTACAGAAGTGGAGTTTTGCTCAGAAATAATTTTAAGCACAACAATTGCAATATGCCTTTATTTCATAACCCCATCCAGTTGTGTGTTTCCTAAGTATGTTTCTATTTAAATTAAATGAAGATCCAATGCCGGTTTCGAAATGCAGAAGGAACACTTGAGTCTCTTTAATCAAAACATATCTGCACTGCAGTAGAATTTGGGACTTTCATTCGTAACCCAGATTGAGTAAAACGAAATGAATACAGTACGATACAGTAGATCCCGCTCTACCAGCCACCTTCATTGTTCATCTACCGGGTGAGAATATTCTGGATTAAGGATTAATGAGATGCTCTGCCCAACCTCACCCAAAAATTGATTGCTGTGGGTGATGCTATACAAGTTATACACAGCAGTCCAATTAGGGTCTCAATAATATTATTAATATATTGGACGAAGAAGAAGGCTGACACGTTGTCTGCGGTTTGCCATTCCATTAACACCTTCCTCCACTCCCTCCAGTATTCTTTTCTCCTTCCTACTAAAGGAAACACCAAATTCTCGCTCTCTATTACATTTAGTTTTCCTGAACATTAACGGAACCCGTTTGAATAAGTGCTGAAAGTGTGGCATAGTGAATAGGTATTCTACTTATGATTTATTATTATACTTATGATTTATTGAATAACCTGCTTCCAAACGTTTTAAGAGTTTGTTCGAAAGTTCTATGTTAACTCGACTTGATGTTGCTGTGAAGGCATGCTGTTAAGTATCTAAACACTTGCAGACTTTGCAAAGGAGTGCAACATAAAACAAACAACCAAAAGTCTATACAGGACATTGAGGACATGCTCCGAACCTTTTTCGTTTTTCGGATATTGACTAAATTGTTTTCCAAACAATTGCCAAGTTAAGGCAGGAAAGTAGAGTAAGGTAAATAATTCAAAGTATTGTGTAAGACTCAAAACAGGTAATGCACTTATAGCAGAATCATTTGCATTAGGAGGTCTATAGATATTTACACAAGGTCATTATGAGTTCCACTTAACGTTCCTCTTATTCTTAGTTAAGCACTACACGCCTCATACATTACGCATAATGATGCAACCAATAAACCTTACAGATGCGACTAAAGGGTAAGTATAAATAATAAAGCGACTTGGTGGAGTAGAAAAGAATGCAATTTTGAGGAAATGGGCGAGGACGATGATGGGATGTAGTGCGTAATGGGATGGAGATAGGAAGAAGGCAGAGGATGAGTGAAGACAGATCGAAGTAGGGCAATAGTTTAACAGATTGTGAAGTGAAATGAGAGTGAGACGACCCTAATCCAATTTTGTATTTATAGGACTCATAAAGCTTCATGAATGTACAACATGATAGTCGTGTAGAGTGGGGCGGTAATAAATTGCACTAAGGTTATAGGCACTCACGGTGTGATCTCTAATTATGAATTACATGCAACCATCAGCCAACACATCAAAACTTCAAGCTTCATTAGCAAAATACTTTTAGTGCTGCAGCCATAGCCACAGCCAACAAGGCAATGTGTGCTGCTGCTTCGCTAAAACCGTGGCGTCCCAACTTTCCCAACTTTAAGCGCTAATGTTATTATTTTATTATTTCATGAGCCGCTCCTGCTGCTCCCTCCATCCACACATTCCTCACAGACACAGCAGAGACGGAGCAATTGGCGGACGGGATCTATATCTATTTTCTGTGCCTATTGACTTTGGATGTTGTTGGAGGAAGACCATGCCAAGTCTTAGCTGCAGTTAACCAGAAAAGCGTTTTTGCTCAAGCAAGCGATTCATTCATGACACAGAGAATTAAGCACTTATCCATGTTCAGGATACGTACACACAAACTTGACAGCCCACGAAGAAGAAGACGAGGAGGAGGAGGAGGATGGAGGAGCAGACCACGGAGCTGTTTAGTGTTTAGCAGACTGATTGTAGTTGTGTCAGTTGTGTGTGTGTGGCCATAAACCATTCCTGTCTCTGTTCTTTCTCTATAACTCAATATTTGACTTAACGACGGATAATCGCTCCTTTCACTTTCTCTCCCGATGTGGCTGCTCCCACATAGTCCGAGCTGTTGATTACTCTGACTCTAAATATTAACCGCAGTCTCCGGTTTTTCTCCCATCAGCTCTATTGGCCCACCATTAAAATCTTGCTGTTTATAAGTGACTTGGCTGTGTAGTCAACTTTTCATGGTTTTGTCTTCATCACGCAATACAACACAAAACACAAATCTTACATTCAACATAATATCCATCAACGTCCAAACTATTTCAGCTTTACTAACTTGAACTTCCATAAATGCCCACTAACGTCTTCATCAACAAAAGCCATCAGTCACACACCATTCAACATCAAGTAACTAAGTATGTGGAAAAACATGCATTTAGTGCAAGCAAACCTGCTCCATAGTAAACCAATGCACACATCAAATCAACTCAAACCTCAACACCATTTCTACTAACCCTTTCAATTGAAACATGACGTAGTAGACGTAGATAGCGTTGCAGACCAATTGGACATGCATGACATTTATAAACGTACCAAGCCTCATCAAATACTCTGTACATTTTGGAAATTATGTCAAAAGTCACGTTTCAAAATGTTACAAGCCTCTGACCCACTCATTAGTAACAATTGTAACTTGGTTGGTGTGGAGTGGACTGATATATTATTGTGTACCATGTGGAAAATGTGAATTGGCAGAATAATAAGTATGGTGACATAATTTAGTAAAAATATGCTTTACCAGATGGAGATACATTATAAACAACCAGTAGGTACAGTAATATCTCATGCAGATACTTTTTTTCCAATCACTCTTCCGATAAATTGAGTTACCATACTTATTATGCTGACAATATAATTCACATGGTACACATTAAATCAGTTCAGACCTTCCAAAGGGTAAATGAACTGCCTGTGTATAAGTGTAGCGATATTGTGCACTAACTACCTTTTAATAGTTACCGTTAGAGTAAAAAATAATTTTATAATGTTGCCGGTCTTATTGTGGTGTGCTTGAATGAATGTGTACCCAAAGGGAAATACGTAGGTTCTATGTACTTATAAAATATAGACAACATTGAAAGATATTCTTAAAACTAGCACAAGTGCATGCAGCATTGTCTGTTTGCACAATAAGATTCGTTAAGAAAATGTTATTTGCTGTAGAGTTGAGA
This sequence comes from Pogonognathellus flavescens, assembly GCA_019776165.1. Lineage (NCBI taxonomy): Eukaryota > Metazoa > Arthropoda > Collembola > Entomobryomorpha > Tomoceridae > Pogonognathellus > Pogonognathellus flavescens. Next base: position 10,749 of record JABASD010003336.1, read on the forward strand.
TGATGGTTGTTCTGTTTCATGTGTAATGAGGTGTGACAGAAGAAAGAAAAGACGGAATAGAAGAAAGAGACAGGAGGACAGATGAATGCACAAAAGGCACCCACACGCATTATATGATTAAAGTATTCTTCTATTTTGAAAGCAAAGAATTTTGCGACAGTTGCTTACAAATTGAATGATTGGTTTCTCTGCTAAATTACTTTTGTCTGAAAGAGAAAGAAAGGCTGACGGAGATTATTTTGGGATTCCTTTCCTTTGTTTATTCCTTTGTCATTAGTCATTACGTACAGTAATAAACGTACTATAAATACACGCTGTAGTATAAATGTACTTCAACCATACGATTCTTTCCATTTGCTTCTTGACATTGGAAAGGTTAACAAAGTGAAATGTTTTATGGTGGCTCAAAGTGCTGGGAGATGCTACATGCTACATTGTGTTTTTTTGTGAAAGTCCAACTCTCGGGAGTTCACGGACGAATGATACGCAAGTTCTGAAGAAAAGATTATTTCTAATACATTTAAAACGACTTTGGTTGCAAAATACAACACTCAGGACAACAATAACAAGAGAATTTGGTTTATGCTTGTGTATACTGCATCACATAAAGACATTCTAAAATGGAAAAGTCTTCTATTTGTGGGATGTTAAGCACTTTGGAGAACAAATGAATAAACGACCTTGCTTCTTTCTCCGCTCATCTTGAAACACAAAATATATAAAAGGCGGCAGAAGAGTGGGAAATGTGTACAGACAAAAGAAAGGTCGTAAAACAGACTTACCTTTGTTTTTATGTTGCTTGATTTTATTTCCCTTTGTTTTTGCAAAAGTTGTCCCTGCAGAGCAAACAGAGCTCTATTTTTTCTTCAGTTTTTTGACAACGAATCACTTTAGCTCTTTCTCTCTTCCCACTTTCAACTTTCACCCTTTCTAGAAGCAAAAGTAAAAAAGAAATAACATTTTGACTTCCTAGTACAAATTCTATTTATTGTTCCCTGTGTCTGTATTTTGTGTAACAACTTTGCGATAAACTAAAACAACAACAATGCAACAATAACAGTGGCGAGTACATATGACCCGGAAACATTTAACTCCCGGTCCATGGACATCAGTCGTCGCGTATAGAACCAATTCATAGGTAATCAGCGTTGTTCACGAAATGAAATTCTGGTGGTTGGACAGAAGCAATATATTCATGTCTACGACTACTAAAAGCAGGAAATCAGTTTAGAACGCATTATAGGAATAAAGAAGAGTGTGATTCATAAGAGCACGAGGGAAAAGTAATGTTTTTGGATGACAGTACTGTTTGGCGAAAGAGATTGGGTGAAAACTCCAGAGAGTATTTATGGAATTTACCACTGCGATTTTGTAGCTGTGCTTTCACACAGAACAAGGGACTAGCGTGTTTGCATTTTCAGCATGAGGAAATGAATGTTGCGTAATTTCCCAGGGAGAGGCCTGTTAAACACTGATTAAAAACGTGTTGTTTGTCCCATGTCCTAGCACTATACACACTCCTACTCAAACTACGCCCAAGGTCATATGCAACTCCGTTTTAGTTTCTATCTAGATTCATACAAGTTTTACCACCTCACCACAAACTACCACTGTTTTCTCAAAATAGCCAAAAACGAATCCTGATACAACGAAAGCAAGAAAAGTTACACTTCCCCTTACTTTTATTAGTCAATAAGTCTATATCAAGAATTGCATGCCGTGTACAATATACTTCCTAACGTAGTAGCTAATCTGTATAATGTAACATTATTTTTAAAACTCACCAATGTCTACATATAAGATTTGTATACTGTTCTGGCTGTCTACTGAGGGAGATCAGTTTTCTTTATGAGGAAGAAGCTGAGAATGTTCGACATAAAGATTTGATTTGACACGGCTTTCATTTCACCGTTTTGGACTGGGGAAATGAAGAACCGCTTCTTCTGGTTTTCAGACAAAGGATTTCTGGCTTATTGGTTCCAATTAAGACTGCAATTGAACTTCTCTCATAATAACCCTGCAAATGTTTTTGCAATTGTACTCCCACACACGAGAAAATGTTCTTTTAACGATGAGTTAATTTTGTTCCTCACTGTAATGCGAGATAGATGTTGCAGAATGGTGGCCATACACTGCAATGCCACGTGCACGAAGGTTGTGGCTACAAGATGCCATCTTCAGAGTCAGTACCTGGCTAATGTGCAGAATGCCATGTGCAAATAACAGACGTTCGTGTTATTCGCAGAGAAAACTCTTTGTCTGTTTCTCCGTTTTGTGTTTTTCTGTTCTGTGTGTAACTCCGACAAATGTAAGGGACGAGATGGAAGTAAGACTCACTTGAATGCCCAAAGTACAAGAGTAAGACGCTGTGAGACTGGCATTAACTCGTCAAAGACTTTTTATTGTGTGCAGTCCGAAAGGATTTAGTGCTGTAGTAGAATTGTAAGCATAAACACCCTTTATGTTCTCACTCCACTCGTCATTCTTCATATCAAAGCAACCTCAATTCTCTATCTCACGATGATATCATCCAAAGGTGTTCAAAATGGATAGATAAGGATTTATGGCAGTCCCATTCACATTCCTATCTGCTACACCTTTCCTCAAATTCATTTATTCGTGCTACACACCATTAATCCTAATAATCACATATTTGCGGGAGTTTTCACACATGATCGTTACATGCATTTACATTATAGGCAAATGTTTCCAAACGTTGATAAATTAAATCATTCATTACACACACGTTTTTATTGTTATGCAATTATCAAGCCCTTCAGCAGGCGCGTCAAGAAAGCCTTATTAACAATTACAATTCGTATATTATCTGTAATATTCTGTGCTGTAATTGTACTTTCTGCATTCTAATTGGAAGTATATTTACCAAACGGCATTTTACAATCTGTGATATTACAATTGGCTTAAGGACAAAGATACTCCGGTATTGGGTGGATATGCTTAATGTGGCAGTTAATTAGTGAGAGTAGTCCTCTGCTTTTGTTAGCAGCTGCAACCATCCGTAAGGCTATACGTGGAGATGGGTGGAGAATATAACAGAAACAGAAATGACCTGTTAAAGATGAGGAGAGTATGAATGTGCGATGTGTAATGTGTAACTCAATCCGAGTGGTGTTGTGTTACCAAAGTAAACACTTGCGGGTTTGTCATTAAAGATGCGGGAAAGAAAATGGAGACTGGTGTGGAGTGAGTTTCGAATTACATTGAAATTAGAATGGAGCTCATTTAAATTACGGTGATTTGAGAGTTGAAAGGGAGAGAAATCGCAGACAGTTCCGATGGAATGGGAATAGACTGAAATGAGGATGAGGCTGAACAAGAGGACGAATGAAAGCGGATTGACTGAGAGAAGAGATAGTGGTGGTGACTGGAGAAGACTTGGCACATATCTGCGATCACAAGAAACATTGTTGTTGCTGATGGCCAGCAGAGTAGGGAGAGATAATAGAAGTGGTGGTGGGGATAGGGAAAACAGTGCGGAGTGGTAAATGGATTTAAAGTTTGTTGTTTGTGAGAGTGTGGAGCGTAGAGGCGTCTGGAGTGGTGGTGGCAGAGAGGACGGAGAGAGGAAATCATTCATAAGAAGACTCGTAGTTTCAGTTTCGGTGCTATTAAAGGTCTATAAATGTGTGGTGGAGTCTGTGTGTGTCACTCTGTCTGTTTCCTTCTCCTGTCACGGCTCCAATCCGAAAATCAATAGCATTGCAATTTATTTTGAATGCACGAGGATTTAGCAATGTAACTTAAGCTTTTAGATCAGAAGCTGTCAAGTGGAGAAAAGCAATAGTCTCCGCTCTTTTACATATACAATTTTCTACTAGTACTCCTCTCAAGTGGAAAGACCAAGTGGGATACAAGATAGATGACCTTACAACCTTTTACCAAAATCATCAAAAAACAATCCAGTTCATTCTGCTTGGACGGATATTCTCAATAGCACCACTACAGCTACCCTATCGTATTAAGCAAGTGCAGATTAAAGTAGGCGTAGTGTAAATACCCGAAATATGTAGATGTGCATCGCTTTTCTATTTCCAACACACACCACTCCACTCCCTATGCACTCAACACGAACACAGAAAGAACAAATGCGATTCGCAATATCTTGCATGCCCACTGTGACCACAGACAATTCAACAACAAGTGAAAATATCAACTTTTTCATTCTAGCTCCGAATTATATCTGTACTCCTTACAAAACCATTTACAACTTATTCGGGAATATTTTAGGGAATAAGTTTAATTTTCTCTGTCAGAAATCAGTGAAAGCAGAGAAAGTTACTTCAGCATCGTGGAAAGTTAAATTGGCTTTTTTCATTATTTAGAGTAAGCTGATACTATGAATTCCTAAATAAAGTTTCTTAACATGCATACTTTAAGAGATTTAAAACGCTTGAAAAAGTGCGACAGTATTTCTTTCCCTTGATAAATAATCGTCAATTTATTATTACGAATTATTATCAAATTAGCGCGAATTATTTGCGAATGAAAGGAAATCGTATAGGATGAGTGAATATAGCAAAATGTAATCCTTATCTATTTCTTAGATTTTCTTAGTGAACCCGTTTCAGTTTGTGTGTTATCGATTTCACACGTCCCAGACTTTGAAACACTCGGTGCAGGAAAAAGTTGGCTTTCTCTGAAAAATGCATATGAAGAAGCTGTTACGCCTTTGTTATATTATGTAAAGCATGAAGATGTGGGCGATAAGACTGCTAAAGAAAATAGTAAAGTGGTGATATTATATTTACAAGATGTAAGGACGAGCGATGCTGCAGAAAGAGCCTACAGCGACTGTACTTCAATAATAACACAATATGAATTTTATTTCTCATTCATCCTTTCTCTTCCGTGCAACCCACACACAAGTTATTAAATTTAGTTGAGCGTTCATTCCTTTTACAAACATCCTAATGACAGTAACAGCGCAGAGAGCATTTCCCTACTACAAAACCTCCACCATCATCCTTTGCAGTTTCTGCCTTGTAGCTAATGTCGTTTGCCGTTGTTTATAATCTCTCGCAGCTATGCACAACATAACATTACTGTCAACCCCACACAATCTTTACGACCAACAAATCTCCAGACATGCTACTCTAAGTAATTACAATCAAGCAATAATATTCTGCATATTTTAGTATCTTCTCCGTCCACTCCAAAACTCTGCTACTAATTACACCACAGTTGAGAAACCAAGTTATTTATGTACCAATATAATCCAACGACAATGAACTTAAAAACATTCCTCTTATACCATCTTCACTTAAAAATAATTATCATAACGCATAAATTGCAACTTGGAAATTACACTAACTTTGACTTTATTGTATTACTGCCAGAGATTACGAAACAGCGAAAGAAAGTTTTGACAGTGCGCAGTCTTTCACCATGCAGCTGTAACTTAGACAGAATTAATTATGGCTGACGCAAGAGTTAAGGCACTGCAAGGTGCGAAATTACAGGAAAATGAATCTCTTGAAATATTTATGTAAGTATATAGCTACTTATGCAACGAACTGTAACCTCCTGTCAAAAGCGCTTGGATGCCCCAAGGTGAAGAATCGGTACATTACTACTAGCTATATATTTTTACAGAACATGCGATGTATTTATGCACACACCAAATTTCTATGCATATGACACGAAAAATGGTTTTCCATATAAGTGAGACTGTGACAGAACGAGGTTTTTATTCTAAAGCTAGTCTTATGTATGTGACAGCTTGACAGGATATTACGAATACGTTCCCGTTTGCTTGAGATGACCTTGAACCATAAAACTCCGATCCGAACAAAAACTGAATTGTACGAATGATAAAACTATTCATATTAAAATGTTTAAAGAATTTCGATAACCTCAAGCGTATTATTATTCCTATCTATGAGTACTGTCAGTAGGAAGTACTGAAAGAGGTTTAGTGTCTGTGGTATATCTGTACATCTCTCTGCATTTGGCTGAATCGACATTACCTTTTCAAGATTTTTCGTACCACATCTGAGATCACATCACATTGATACAAAATTGTATCGATAATAAAAATCCAACAACCATATTGAAGTTAAAATAAGATACACGTGTAGAAGTAGAAACTAAACTGACTATCTGTAGATAAGAACATCAGGAATTGGAATGCGAATTCGCATGGGGTAACCAGCACCATTCCCTTTAAATTACACCAACACTACCCTCAGTTGTTTCAAAATGATTTTAGGCACAAATGGAAAAACACTGTTGGTTTCATATTTGCAATTGTAAGCGAACTTCATGCAATACTTCCTCAAACGATCAAGCAGTATACAGACACCATGGTCTCTTGTTATAATTGCCAACAGCTGTTAAATGTATGAAAGTATAAAAAGGATGATTTTGCTTACCTCGATGAAGTTTAGTCCAATTGTGTGTAATTGGTAAACTTAAGCAATGCAACACTTTTGTAATGAGCTACTTGGAATTGAAATGTAAACGGGAGATAACACGGCTGATTACAGAAGAGAAAGCAGTTGAGAAAGTTGAAGGAAAGATTATTTTGTGGAGAGAAGTGAAGAAGATTGTAAGTACGACTGTTGTAGACTGTATAGTGGTAAGTGAGCAGATTGTTTGGAGAGAGAGGAAGAAGATTTGGAGACTACGTTTGTGTCTCACTGCATCCACATTGGGAGTGGGTTGGTGAGTGTGGTGAGTTGATGAAGAGAAGGAAATGAAGTGGGACAGAAGTGTACTTAGATTCTTTTACAATTGAACTTGACAGTTGACAATACGATGACACTCACACAGGCAGAGTAAGAAGTGGTTATGGAAATACGTGAATGGGGTGGTAATGGAATTTTATGTTATGACACTAATGGTAAGTGACCAACTGTCCACTCCACGTCCAGTTCACACACACGTCACGCACCACAACAGTTCCAAAAAGATTTCTGATTATGTCCACATGCACTTGGATAGAAAAGAACAAAACTTGAGAATGCCAAACTGTTTTTCTGCAGCAGATGAATATATTTTCTGCAAGAGGCAGAAAATGTCGAAATTGCGGTTACACTTTGTAAAAGTGGACTTGAAGTTAAAAAGAGATGACAGACAGAGAAGTAACCATTCGGTGTAAGAGGAAGAAGTTGTGGTTGCTGTGAGAGGAAATCTACCTGTTGTGCTTCACTTGCTTGTGCTTCAGTTCTCTTCTCGGCTTCGAAACAACGACTGAGCCGGAACCTGGAAGCCGACGGAGCTTTTATCAGCTCACCCGAATCGGAGATTTTCTATAGTCAGCCCCTTCCTTCGTTCTCCCTGTCCATCCAACAGCAAACGGCCGTACGGGTAACATCCACGTTTCACTTTCCCATTCATATCCACACGCAGAAGACGCTCATACTACGAAACACTTCCTCACATATCAAATCCTTCTCCGACTCCTTTCATCCTCTTCAACCTCCTCTTTCTTCTCTGGCCAAATGTTCATGAAAACATTCCACTTCCAATCCCACTCCTACAGTCCTACTACATTTTATTACACATTACGGTAGTAAGCAGCTCAGAGAAAGCACTGTCACAAATATATATACACTTTTTATTCAAAACAACGCATGTCATCACTACAACATTTGCCTTCAAGATACAGTGTAGGTTAAAGTTAAACTAATAATATGAATTTTACACTCAAAATTAAATAGGTATTATCCGGATTTTTTTAAATGATATTATTAATAACGAATATTTTTGAATTAAATGTTCTTGGAATTATTGTAAATATGATTATGTGAGAGTTACATGAACCTTTCAATATTAGGTATAGTTACATACTATTTTTTTAAATGTTTAATCTGTTTTAAGACTTTTTGAAATGGAAATGGTTGAATGAATGAATGAAAGAATGAATGGTGAATTTATTGTCATCATAAGTATCGATACATAAGTGCTGGTCTCCCACTACATGACAAAAAAGAAGTACAGGTTGTTATTAGTATCTCTGGATTCGGGTGCAAGCCGGGTTGTAAAACAATTTTTCCTTTGATATACTTATATACAGAGCAATTTTACGTGGGATCCCAAGATAGCTTAATCTAAAGAATAACATTTTTCTTCTTTTTCTTATTATTACAATTACTTCCTAACGAATTCATCATTTCTTTGCAATGTAATGAATTGTTGTTGCACGATTAGATGTATTTGAAGCATGTGAAGTGAATGGTCTAAACGAGTTTCCCCTTCATCTCAAAATACTCTTTCAAACGACCAACTTGCCCATTTTCGGAACTCCGAACATCATCCGGGTCTTCATAATTGCTTCCTTCCTTAAAATTGTCCTCGGACAAGATCTCGCTTTTCGGATCCAACTCTTCATTGGGCTCAAAACTGTCACTGTTTTGTACAGAGAGAAACTTTTATTTAAAAGAACTGATGCCATCAACATAACAATTGCCATAAAGACAGTACATCATTAAATAGATTTTGAATTGCAATTATTTTGCTTATATTATACAAACTATTATTAATAATAACGGAAACTTATAGTTATTTATTTAGAATTATTATATACATCTCTGAAACCGATTCCTCAGCTTTTTCCTCCTTGGTAAATTTTTCAGCACTTCCGTTGTCATCCTCCTTTGCTAATCCTTCACCATTTTGAATAAGATTTTCAATGAGAACAGCGTTGGATAGTTTGGCCAGAGTTTCTACTTTTCCTTCGTTTTTAGCTGCAATTTCAACGCGAATTTTCATTTCGTCATCTCGCATTGCTATGAGACTCATAAAGGCTTCTTTAGCCTTTTTAAATTGGTAAGCGCTGGTCATCTCTGATTCCTCTTCCATACTTCAATAATTTTATATCGTCCTTGAAATTCAATATTTATTTAAACGTTCAATTCATTTGTCGAATTCTATGCAAATATTGAATCACTAGTCAATAGTCAGAGTCAGACTACTAACTGATTAGAATTGTTATAAACTATTTTTCCACAGATTTTGTTGATGAACACTTTGGTAAACAGTCCACTGAGTTCTAAGTCCACTATAGCAACACCAATTCAATATTCAAGTGAATTCTTCATCAAACTTATATTGGGAGTAGTGGAATATTTTTAATGTTATCATTTTGTTCCTCCATTTTGTTGTACGCATCTCTTGAAAATCTGGACTGGAGGTATCCGCATCACAACATCTCATAGATTGGCGATGATCCAAAGATCATCGCCAATCTATGATCTAGATCTTTGGAACTTCCCTTGGCCATTTGGATAGCTCTCTGTATTGCGGAGTACCGGGGGAGGACTGGTTACATTTGCAGTAACCGTATTAAATCTTTTAATCCACTGAACGCATCTAATGATACTTTTGCAATAGTATTTGTAATCAATACTGTATCGTCGTAAATGATGTATTTTTACTTATTGTTATTTGTAAGTTATTCTAGCACATTTGTTTAACAATACACACTTATACCCGTATGAGGTTCTACTTATCTTTTTGGATGAAGCAATGCATCGAAAATTATGTACGAATAGGGCTTTGGATATTGTTACAATGTGTCTGCATTTAATTTTACATTGTATAGAGCGTTGAGTTATGTTTAACCAAAAAGCATTATTATGACTATATACTAAAATTAAAAGTATTTTACTGTTTTATGTTACAAGAATAATTCAATGTTGCTATCATTTATGCATGATTGTTTTGTACATTTTTGTCATATGGTCATGATTCATGATGTTACTTTGTGGGCATATTATTTTGAAATAAAATGCATTTATTATTTTACTCACATCTACATACCAAATCCATGTTTTCACTCATTTTTAGACCTCACGAGGTCTTATGTGCCCGATATGTCTGTCCGTCTGTCTGCCTGTCTGTCTACACGATAACTTGAGTAAAAATTAACTCAGGCACATGAAACTTGGTACACATGTGTA
>JABASD010003337.1:0-20670 GCA_019776165.1 Pogonognathellus flavescens
ATGTAAAAACTTTTGTTAAATCGTCCTAATAAAACCTATTGATTGATACTCTTTTGAATGTTTTAGTTATCAATACAACCAAAAATTAGCTTCTATTTTACTGTTTTGTTTGTGATTATGTCCTGTAAAATTCTTTTCATTAAGCTGAGGAAATTCGTGTCCTCCCTAGTGGTTAGTTATAAGTTTAGAAGTTTTGTATATGTCATTTATTGAGTTTATTATGTCAAACTTGAATGAATAGTTCACTAAAGCGAAAAAAGGAATTCAGACGTCAGACAAAGCCTCTCTAAAATATTCGTCTAACTTTCAATTAAGATCCCAATTTCTTCTGCTTGAATTGTAAAGCTGCAACAATATAAAGGAATTAGTGCCATAGTATTACTTTGAAACTTTGTCACAAGTAAAATTGCAATGTATGGACTATTGACGTAGCCAAAGTTTAAAGAGCCAGGCTATAATGGACGAAATTCACAAAAATAATTAAAATTTTTCAAGTTTGAAGCAATATTTGTTACTTCTATTTTTAGGAAGCCTTGTGTTATATCAGACTGCATTTCGTCTTAAAGGTCCAATTTATCCACTTTTATCCACCTGGATAAATTGGACGCTAAGCCAGATTGTCAGGCTATGTTAAACTGTTAATGTAGCACGTAGAATGTTTTTCTGTTTTTTGGCTGCTCTGCGTCCACATTATTAGGTCGTTCCCCCGAAACAGAAATATTGGATGCGCCCCTGCTTCTATATGGGTATGCCGTATGCGTGACATGTTTTTCAAACAATATTGTACACATCAATTCTTTGGAATTTAAATTGTAGTTCTCACTGCTTATTATATTTGGTTGCTTCAAATTCTATCAGTAATAATGGTGTAATTTTGTTTTCACTGAGATACAAAAGATTAGTTCAAAAAATTGAGTTGATTAAAATATAGACTATTTTTACTTACTGGTTGGTTTTTCATTTCAATTGTAAAGCTTTAGTAACAATGCATGATTGGCATGTTATTTTTTACTTCTCATTGTGCAAAATATTAGTAATAGGCTTTTATGGCGTCCGGTTTAAATGAATTTTCTTAGCAACTTTTAAGTCGGCGTTTGTCTATTGATTTAGTGAGGGACGTTTATTTGCAAGAAAATTGAGTCGGTATTTTGGTGGGCTGTTGAACTGCAGCACGTTTGAAGTAGTTGTATTAGATTTACTGTTCACAGTTGAATGAAAGTTTGTTTTGTGATATTCATTTACGCTTGTTTCACTTTTTTTCAGAAACGCAGAAACATAAGTGTTCGATTCGGTGAGCAGGTGATACATATTGTACGTATAAATCCCTATTTTAAAATAATAATTCAATACTATTTCTTCCCGAATACAATAATATGTTGGAAACATATTAATGGCCACTTACTGTGTTTAACACTTCTTGTCACTTTTGCAGGTAACCATATCTTGAATTAAAAATCACAACTAAATTTAGTCTAACCAGAAACAAATCAAATGTCTCATTTTGTTGTGGTTTTGGAGTCAAATGTTAAAGTTTATTTAATTTTTGAAGCTAAACTGTAACCACCTTAAGCAGATAAGTGCAGATATCAGTGCTTATCGCTAAAAACGAAAGTAACTTTAAAGCCGAAATAAACCAGAAACACATTAATTTTTGCGTAGTGCGAAATTTTGTACTGATTATTATTATTTTAGAGCCAAATTTCGCTCGATTTTTGAAAATTTTATAAATATATAGTGTAAATTATCGAGGTTGCCGCTCACCTGAATTCGGTCAAGGTTTGTCAGAACAATTGCCAAGGGTGTACCCAGGATATCTGTTAGGGAGAGGTACACAACAAATGCATTGAAAAAAGTATCACATTCGCGCATAGCTCGAATAATGTTGTCCAATTTAGTCAAAAATAACTCAAAAACACACCAAATTCGAGTGCAGCGCAAAATGTTTTGCTTTTTTTGGAAATGTTTGGCACTTTTCCTCGAATTGGGGGGAGGCGCACTTGCCCCCAGTGATCACCTCTCGGTACGTCCTTGCAATTGACAAAAAACGGCTGCAAAATAAGTTCACACATGAACAGTAAAAAACTGTTATGTAAGATGGGATATTTTTTGTCTTGTGTTACTGTATTACATCTGTTCTGAATTTTTTGTATTTTTGTGATTCAGCCTAATTGTAAAAGTCAAACCTTCATATTGCCTTCATGTCATCAAACCTTTAATATGTAATGTGTCGTAAAAATGGTGCAATATTATATTCAGGCGAAATAAAGAAATTTAGACAATGTGAAATTTTCAATTCCAAATTTCTTTTCTATGAATTGTAAAGTTTCAGCAGCAACACACTGGCAAGGACTTACCGTCACAAGGGGCAGTGGGGGCAGTTCCGGCAAAAGGGGGTTACTTGCGGCTGAAGAAGGCAAATAAACCATTTATTAGGGGTTTTTAGCAGTTGTATCTCCTCCAAAGCGCCATTGTATTAATTTGTACCCCCACTAAACAGAAATCCTGGGCACGCCATTGCACTCAAGTGTCTAGCTATACTATTGTTCACAAAATATCAATAGTAATTTTTATTTCACATATTTTGAATTAAGACATTATCAAGTTTATTAAATTTATCAATTGAGCACGTGTTAATTGTCAATTATGTCAATTGATGTACTGGAGGACATTCATTTATCAGAAAGTTATATTCATATTCTGATACTCTGAGCTTAGAAACTTTGATACGTGCGTCATTGAAATGTATATACATTGCAGTATTTTTCTTACTGAATGTAAAAGGGGATAGTATTTGGTTTATGTCAAATCGAGGTTACATTTTGGATTTAAAATCATGCACGTGAAAGTTGTTTAAAAAATTTATAGTATCCCAGCCATACTAATATCTCTTTAAGTCTTTATAATATGTTATTACAATGCCTTTTTGAGGCAAGCCGCATAATGTGTGTAAAAAAATCGTTCCATTGGCCAATAGCATTTCGTAATTAGGAATTCAGTTTCCTAAAATATGCGCATCAGTATTTGTCATTGTGTTTTTATGTAAACATATTAATTAACACAAGTAAGTGCATTTTAACGATTAAATAAACTTTGGTAGCTGTCTAAGGAAGTAACGAATTCAAAAATGACAGCTGTATTGAGCAATATGACAAGGCAACATTAATTGTGCCATTAAGACGTAAACAGCGGGAGACATTGCTGAGTACAATTAGAAGTACACCGAATAAATGCAGGGCTGCGTGGTTTACGTGAAAGTTTCTCCACAGTTTTCCTGCACCCTATACTGAGATCATACACCGAAGTCACTTGTAAATTTCACAGTGTTTAGATGACAAGGAATAAACCTTAGTTCATATAGTCTCATGCAGAATTTCATTTATTCAGAGTTGATGCGTTGTAAACTAGAACAGAACATCTTCACTTAAATGTGAACGTGAGACTTTAGCATCTTAATATGATAAATTTACGACTGGAAAAATAATGTTTAAAATCTATTGCTTTTATGTTCAGCGTTTTGAAACTATTCGCGTTCTAATGTTAACAAAATAAATAAAAAACTTTTAATATTTGGTTTTCTGCTACATTTAGTCTTTTGTATAATATGAGTGAGGGACGAAACATCTAGTGCACGTTGCTTTACGTGTTTCTGCCCGGGAGAACATCATGATGTGCATTTTATGCCTTCACGGCCATGCCGATTGAACCGTTTACCATTTTCGACTTTGCTTTTCAATTGTCTAATAGGGTAAGTACACCAATTCTGATCAAAATATCTCAAACCGTTCTTGAATTATCGTAAAGATGGGCAGACGGACATACAGCTTTGTCATTCACATATATATGTAGTCCGTTGGTATCTCTTCGTGAGTTAGTAATTAAATAATTGAATGGAAGTTTGATTGTGTGTTTATAATAACAAATACTATGATTGTTTTATCGATTAAAAGACCTTGCAATTATGAGTTTAAAAGTGGGTAAACAAAACAGTATTTCATCCATTCGCTATTTGATGTTCAAATCTGTTAGATAAACTATTGCTAGTAAATTAAAAAAATTATCGTGCATATAACTTGTCAAACCAAGATGAAGTCTAATCCTGGAATACGCGCAATGGTTTTGGTTTCATTGCTTGTGAACATTATATTTGTACAAGTTTGTACTGCGATAAAGGACAAAGAGATTCGACAAGTAAATTCTAATTTAATTATTTATCATAATGTTGAAAAGTCGTTTTTAAAATGATAAAGAGTTGGGTAGCATTTTCATAAAATTATATATTTTAGACGTGTGCGAATGCTACAAAACCTTGTACTAATGATCCGGATCTTGAGGACAAAAAATCCCCTTGTTGTCAAGGTAATACTTGTAAATTTGTTGGCAAACCTCCAGCCTTAATTTGTGTTGCGAACACTGTCAAGTAGATTAAAATAAACAGAGATTCATTGGATATTAACCACTAAACTTCAAAATACTGATACAAATTTATGGTAATTCCTTAAAGATAAACAAAAATTAACAGTTAGATATATATTTTGCCTGATCTGCTGAATAAAATTGAAAAATGAGCGTTGGTGGATCCACCCTTATTAAATAATTTTTATTTCAATAGTTGCATCCATTTATAACATTTGATTGCGTTATAGTATGTGTAAACAGAATTCATACGTACACGTACATAACATATTTTCTACACAGGGGTAGCCAAAATGGTGTTCCGGTATACGTACATGTAGGTAATGGTAAATATTCAGGACCATACACAGACTAGAATGGGGCTTACATTTTATCAATGTTGCTGTAGCAACGAAAGTGCCATTACAGGTTGGTCATAACGGTATATTTGGACTAAAAAATTGAAGCCAAAATTCAAATGGCGAATGTCTTCCAAAATATTGAAGGGGAGGACATTTGGAGGACAAGTTGGGAAATTCGAAATATTGCGATACGACCAACATGTAATAGCACTTTCGTTGTTCGAGAAACATTGCCTTTTATGGTGTTTAAAAACAGGAAAAAAACTAGAACACGTTTTAGTAAATCTACCTGTGGCTAGCTTGAAAAATCCCATCTGTGAATGCAAAGCAAAATTCATCATGCTATCACCGGGTTAAATTCCCCATGTTATCACCGGGTTAAATTCCCCATGCTATCACCGGGTTAAATTCCCGCTGCTAACACCGGGTTAAAATCCCCATGCTATCACCGGGTTAAATTCCCCATGCTATCACCGGGTTAAATTCCCCATGCTATCACCGGATTAAAATCCCCATGCTATCGCCAGGTTAAAATCCCTATACTATCACCATGTTTAAATCCCTATTCTATCACTATGCTACACATATGCTCCTCCAATTTTGTGCCAGTTGTCCTTGGTGGCAGTTGTCATAGTGCCACTTGGTCGTGGTGCCAGTTTCCCTAGTGGCAGACCTGACAATCTAGCTCCACCAAATATTACGAAGTTTCCAAGCCTGGCACATCAAACACGGTTGAAGAAAATGAATGTTTTAATTAAAAACGTCATTTAGCTTATGTAAAATTTTCATTTCCATACTAAAACTAATAGAATTAACGAATTTAATTTTTTTCGCCAGAACGACTTTTTGTGTTCCTATTGAGGCAAGCTTTAATTTAATTATGTAGATATTTTAAAATTTCGCAAATTTTAAGAAAAATACATTCGGTTAAAAAAGAGAAATTCAAACAATGCCTCTATAAATTATGGCTTATAATTCACATTTTATTCTCCTTCAATTGTAAAGCTGCAACAAAAATGCATTCATTAGTGGCGTAGTATTGTTTACAAAATATTAGTAATATTTTTTTAGTGATTAGTTGAATGAGATGTTCCTAAACAATTTTTAATGTAGCATACGTGTCAATTGATACATGTAAAAGGACATTTATTTAACAAAAAAATAAATAAATATTCTACTAGTCATAGTGGCACTACTTGAGACTTTGTGTCTCGCGTGCATAGACGTAACTAATTTTTTTACGGTTATGCGTCCACTTTATTATTTAGGACTTTCTCCCCACATAGAAGCGTTGGTTGCGCCCCTGTTTGCCACGACTAAGAGTACGTGTACAAACTACAGTAGAAAATGAATTAATTCGATTGCGATATATTTCATGCAAATGAAAGAATTAATTTTGTTTTCCCTGGGATACAAAAGATTATTTCAAAGAAATTTATCCATAGAATTATCGGCTAACTTTTTTACTTCCTGGTTTTTCATTTCAATAGTAGAACTTCAGTAACAATGCATGATTGACATGTTTTTTTGCTTCATGGTGAACAAAATATTAGTAATAAGCTGTTGCAGCGATAGGTTTAAACTAATTTACTAAACAATTTTTAGTTTTACGTGTGTCTATTTATGTAGTGAATAATGTTCATTTATAAGTAAGTAAATTGAGAACAACATTTTCGTGGGTCCTGGAAGTTTTGCAAGCTATTGTATTATATTTTATGTTCACGGACGAATGTAAGCTTGTGGTGATAATTTACTTGTTTTTCACTTTTTCAAGAACGCCGTGCGACAACGTTTGTTTGATTCTATAAGTAGGTACTTATCTTATATATAGGTCGGTTTGTAATAACAATTTTCCGCCATTTCTTCCGCAGCACAATAAGAAGTAACAACTTACTGTTTACCACATTTTCTCTCTTTTTAAAAATATTTGTATGTTATCTTTTCCTGTCCGAAAAATTGTAAATCAGCTATATAGCGTTATATTAGTAACAGAGTGAACCTATATAGTAAGTAGACATATAGTAAATTAGTAGATTATCATTGCTCTCTAAAACATTTTCATCGCCATTCACTATATTTATCAAAATTTTAACTACCATCGTAGATTTTTTAATTAAAATCAGTTGATACATTATTCAGCCTGATAAATAATTTGCATAGATGATATATTAATTACCAACTGAGAAAATCAAGTACAAAATGAAAACATACATTTTATTATTGTTCTTTTTAAATTCGTTCTTCAATTATAAGGTGTCTCTGGCAACCACAGATGTAGATACAGATAGCATGTGCCATATCAATTTTATATTTTATCAAAATCATTCTGGGTACGGGCTGAATGAAGAAGCTTTCTTATTGAGCACGTTACACAACGCAAAAATTCCATACACTTTCACTAGAATGGATGTTCTAGAAAAAACATTCCCCACAAAAGTACAATGTCCCACTGCCGATAAACTTGCAGAGTCTGCTCTCTACAGAAACATAGCATCTCCTAATTTGTATTCTCGTATCAAATGTGTCACTCACATTTTGATAAGTATCAATCGAGAACGGCCAATAGAATTTCATCACTCCGACTGTATCGTCAAAAGCATCTTATTACCACGTCAGTGGTTTATTCATAACTATGATAGCTCTAAAGATAATGCTTACGACGTCGGTTCCTCTTATTATACGAAATATTATTACGATCATTATCAATACACAACGATTCAAATAATGCTGAGAAATCAAGATATATCTATAAATGGAAGAAAACAATCCACAGACCATAATAGTATGATTTTAAATCACTTTAATGAAAGCAGTGGAGATAGGACTGACATAATTTTATTTTCTCCAAAGAAAGTACTTCATCTTTTGTGTATTGTTGGTGATAATTCTATTTCCACATATCTACTCCGTCGAAATGGCTACGGTGATTATTACTTTGGCAATAACAGCAACTTAAAATTAAATTACGTGATGCAGTCTTTAATAAAAATTCGCGGAACTGCAATCAAAATACTTCAAGAAACAACGGGAAATTTGACTCCAGTAAATTGGAAAAAAGGGACAAGTTATTTTAAATGGACATTGGAATCGTCTTTCAAAGATTTAGCTTTGAAACAAGCATTTCATCCGGCAAGTGAGTTAACAGCAGTAATGGTGACATTTCAAAATGAGCTAAATACGTCCGAAAGTTTCTTATGCCGTGATCATTTTGCAACATACGCTCTGCGAGGAGTTAATTCTGAAAGTAGTGAAGATGAACTAATAGAAATAGGATTTAATATCTATAGCTGGGAATTATCTACAATATCCATGCAAGTAAAAACGGCATCTGTCAATTTTGTCTCCTGCGTTTCATTGAATGGAGATAAAACATCTTTCGAAGCTTACGTCCAACCCTTTGACACTTCGATATGGATTTCAATTATGATGTCATTTGTTTGTGTCACTGTGGCCCTATATAGCTTTCTTTTTTGCACTAAAAGAGTTCATAATGTGCCCTTTGCATTTATTTGTTTTGCGTTTTTACTCGAGATAAGCTATTCTCTACCTAAATATTTGACAAAAATTCAATGGTTCAGAATTCTTACCAGCACATTTCTCTTAATGGGAATTGTTTTGACAAATTGTTACAAAGGACTCGTCATTGTCGATTTAACCAATGAAAGGCAATATCAGAAAATCAATTCTCTTCAAGATTTAGCCGAGTTTAATATTCAGTCGACAAGTCGCATCCAACACGATTTAAAGCTGTTAAACTTCTCTCTATCTGCAATCTTCCACTATGACTGCTACATGAACTATTCCAAAACAGTAGTATTACCCACACAGGATATGTACATTGATTACTATAACGCACATTGTGCAGCTTTGCGAAAACACAGACCAATAAACGAAATTAACGAAGATATAATACGACTAGTCTTCAAGCATTGTAACACAAATATTGGCTGCCGAGTGGGCTATAAAGATAAATTTTGGTTTTTGAAGTTTGCTTCACACTTTTCGAAAAATGTTAATGTGACAAAGGTTGAGCAAAATCACGGATTTCATCCGGGGTTTCCATACGTTTCTGCACAAGAATGGATTTCAGACTGCAATAATTCGGCATATTTTTATGACTCAAGGGAGAAACATAGGTTTCTACAAGAATCGGAATGGAATATCGATGGTAAAAGGATAACTCCTAAAAGAAAACTGTACTTTTCAAGCGCTGATCAACCAATAATGGAAATACCCCACATGGTTGATATAAAAATTGATTATGGGGACTCACTGCTGACTAAATATTACAGAAACCGCTTTTACGTACTAGTTAGTTCTGGAATTTTTGCAGAGTGGGAGTATTTGGAATCCATAAAAAACTTTTCCATGTGTAAGCATTGCATGGACAATTTACCAAGACCTTTAACTTTCTACAACTCCAATATAATCACCATTTTTTATATTCTCATGGCGGGCACTCTTTCATCATTTGTCGCTTTTTTGGCTGAACGTGGTATATCTTTTTGTAGACGTAGATTTGCAAAGGCGAACGTAGAAAGGGTTATCAGAGTGCAAGTGCAGCCCCAAAGTTCTCTAAACGAGCACTAGATATCGTTTACCTTCTTATAGAATATACTTACTTTCCACCATAATATGTATATAGTGCCATTAAGTTTGATTAAAAGGCTATCACAAACGCATAATACATAAAACTGTCTGAATAATGCTAATAATATTAAAAATTAATAATTATGTACAATAATAAATCTGTTCAACCACAGTTTGAATAATGGCTGATTCATTTAACATGCAACATGTTTAGACAAGACCGCACCAATAAGAGGCCGAGATAAATACTTTAGTTCATTTTAGTTTGACGCCAAGTGTTTTCGTTGATAAAGCAGTTTTGGATAAGTCTTTAATAGAGAACTACTACTCCAGTCTCAACAAACTCAAAAATCGGAAAATCAACTATCCATTCATCTTATTTGATAGTGAGTAAGATAGTGACTGTTTTTAGTTTTTGTACATTTTAAATTATATGACCATTGATTTGTAAAATTATACCTTTTATCATCAAGAACAGGCATACAAAGAATCTCGATGGAATTCGCGTTATTCAGTAGCGCAAGCTACTTTATAATATTGGTATCTACGCAGTGGCGTAACTATAATTTAGGGGCCCCTAAGCAGACCCTTATTGGGGGCCCATTCCATTTTAGAGGAGTTAAAAATCATATGATTCAATATCGCCTGCAAGGGCGTACCAAGGATTTCTATTTGCTGGGGGCACGCAATAAATTTAGTGTGAAAAAGTCTCATATTGGCGGGTAGCGCGACAAATTATAGCAAAGTTAGGTTAAATTATAACAAAAGTACACTGAATTCGCGCGTAGCGCGAAATTTTTTGCTATATTTTAGACATTTTTTGCCTTTTTTCCGGCATATGGTGTGACACGTGTCCCAAGTGCCCCCCTCTCGGTACGTCCTTGATCGCCTGTTTCACTTGATGTAATGTAAAAATGTAAAAAATAATACTCGCAAAGTCAAGTTTATGCCTTCAACTTAAATAAACAAAATGGTTAGTTTTTTATTCAAATTTTGAATCCGCTTTTAATGGTCTAATTTTATAATCCATAAATCTAGGCTTATTTTTTATTATGAGCTCGAAAAAAGCTCTGAAGTAATTTATTTATTTGTTTAATTGCCTTATTACCTTGCTGCGCAGAGACATGAAATAAATTCATACAAACCTAGAAATGTGGTGTTCGAAATCACCATTTAGAAATGAAAAAAGTAACAGGGGATGAAAAATAGTAGTATATTAGTATTCTATTAATTGCCACTGGTTACTGTTACGACTGTTATACTTAAATGCGAATCTTAAGTGAAACCAAAGCCAAGTTAAATCAGAAAGGATAAATTCAAACGTTAACACGGAACAAAATTTATACTTTATTTTTAGGCATTATAAATGGACATTAAAATCTATAGAAAAAACGTTATAAAATGATTTGAAAATGTCCTGCAAATAATTTACTAATACTGGTGATATTCTGACATAATTTTGTAATTGATCCTGGTAATAATAATCATTAAACTAAACAAAAACAAATATTTTTTCCTTTTTTATGATTTTTTTTTATAGTTTTCAAAGATTTGGGGCCCCCCTGGACCCTGGGGCCCCTATTCAATGAATTGGCTGCTTTGGCCTATTTAAGCCACTGTATGACACTAATGCACTATGGCCAAGACAATGTTAAGTTACCGCCACCATGCCAAAATTGAAACTTAAAATTTCAAAATATTTTCAATTGCAGTGTGTAGGGGGATAGTCTCTCTACCATTAATTATGATTTTTTTTTATAGTTTTCAAAGATTTGGGGCCCCCCTGGACCCTGGGGCCCCTAATCAATAAATTGGCTGCTTTGGCCTATTTACGCCACTGTATCTACGTCTGTCCGTCCGTCTGTCCGTCCGTCTGTCTGTGACCGCTATAACTCACGAACGGATGAACACAAATGATTCAAACTTCTCATGCGTGATGTCTGAGTCCCGTCGAAGGTCCAGTTTGTAAATGGAGTCAATCGGTTTACTCCTTCTTGACCTTTGACCTTGCAGAATAACCGCTGTTTGTGATACCAATAACTCACAAACAGATTAGCAGAATTCGCTCAAACTTCTCATACGAGATCTCTAGGTCATAGCGGAGGTCATGTTCGCAAATGGGGTCAACCGGTCAACTCGTTTATGACCTCTGACCTTTTACAATAGCTACTGTTTGTGACCACGATAACTCAAGAAGTGATGAACAGAACTCGCTCAAACTTCCCCATACGTGACTGCTGGGTACAAGCAGAGGTCAAGTTTCAAATAGGGTCAACCGTTCAACCTCTTCATCATCTCTGACCTTTTTCTTGCGCTACTTTATTACAACACGTTTGAATGGTTTATTATATTTACATTTAATATAACACAGACTAACTGACGTTAATATTCTTGTCACATAAATCAACAAATTTAACAATTTAGATGTAGAAACTATTAATCGATACTGTAAAAATAGGATAGTTGGATCGGTTTTAATAATAAGAACAACATGAAACTGACAAAGGTCGAAAATAAATTAAAATATTGTGGGAATTATTTCGACACTGTACAAAGTATATTCACATGTATTATCAGAAAAACAGTATCTTTCAGTGAGATAAAATAATTTTTTTCCCATTCAAATTAATATATATCACCTTAAAATTGCTAGTTTTAAGTCACTGTTCACCCCAAAATTTGTTTTGGAAAATTATGCCCCAAGTCAAAATCAAATACAAAAACAGTAAAAATGAGACGGATGATTTGCTGACCTAATCTGAAGGCAAATCACAATCATAACATTCACCATTTCTTTAATTTTTTGTGAATTATAATATTACAATGATAAGCCAAGTGATACAGAAATACACGAAATAATACATACTGGTAAGAGGCAAAACAAATGTTCATTTTGCGAAAAATAATTCAAAACTTCCAGTTGTACTAAAATAGACGAAAGCATTTATACTGGAGAAGGGACTTATAAATGTTCGAATTGTGGAAAAACTATCATACAGAATAATCAACGAATCATTAATGAACGCAAGCATAGAGAAAGAAAGGAAAAATTCATACTTCTCTACACAAATACAAAACCAAGTTTGTTTAGATAACAGATAATGGATAGGTAAATGATTCATAATTATATTTGTGGCGGATGAAAACCAAGCATTATTCTCCTTTAGGAGAAGCGGTAAATACAGAATTATTTCTTTCATACTTATTTTTTACTAATACTGCAATGTTTTGGAAAGTAAGTATACTTCTTACAAATAAAATAAAAGCAGCAAATGCACCTTATCTGAATAACATCGAGGAAATTTTCTTTCTTTTTGAAATGTTTTAGTTGTCAACTAAACCGCAAATTAGCATCTTATTTTACTATTTTTGTTAATATTACTATTAAAAGTGATAAGTTTCAAAATGAAATTCCTTTGCAACTTTTAATTTAGTACGCGTAACAATGGATGTACTTTGGGGACATTACTTTATTTAACAGAAGCTTAAATTTATTCTGTTACTGGTAAGCCGTGAAAATTTTTCGTGTGTGTCGTTGCATTGCAAAGATGTAGCCAAACTTTCAAATCAGGGGTGCACAATACTTGTTCGTGTATGTTAGTGGATTTATTCGGGAATCATTTCCACAATTTAGCCGAAAAATAAGACGCCTAAATAAATGTAATAAACCATTCCAAACGGAGTAATAAAGTAGCGCAAGAACACATAATTAAGTGAGTAACCAAAGGATTTACAAATAAGTTAATAACTTCTCTGACTGTGTATTATTTCTTAAAACATGAATTAATTATCATTTCTCAAATTATTTAAACATTGGCGGTTGTCTTCAAATTCCAAATTTGGCGATCTTCTTTTCCAAACATTATTAGAATTAACATGACACTATTTAAGATGCAGTGTATTGTTGAGGCTGCATTAACACACTAATCATCTAATTCTAAGAGTTCAAAGGTCATAAGGGAGTTAAACGATTGACCCCATTTTCGAACTTAACCTTTGTGGTGACCTAAAGCTTACGTGCGACAAGTTAGAACGATTTGTGTTTATCCGTTCGTGGGTTATAACGACCACAGACGGACGGACACACGTAACTACCATTTCTATAAAGTAGCTTGCGCTACTTAATGATAATGAATGAGCCTTGAATAAATATTTATGACGACTGCAATAAAGTCATGCAAAAACCTGTTTCGCAACCGTAGTTTTCAAAGATTAAAATTTAGTATGGTATCTGAATATGTAGGCGTAAATCGATATGTAATGTGAAAGATAATTATGCATTACATTTGCAATCGTTAAACACATATATTGTAATAGTTTCAGTTTTGGAACAACCCTATTTTTGATAGAATTAGAAAAAAGTATTTTGCCATTATAACACTTACCTTTAAGCCATCCCAATTGTAACAAATAGCGTACTAAATTAAAACTATTTTTAACAGTATACATACGTAAGTATATACGTATTTGTAGGTATACCAACTGGTCTGTACTTAATGTACATAATATGTTGCTATTATTTTAAATAGCAATTGATACGAAAATGTGACACCCTGTCATGCAAATGGATTACACAGGTAATAAAATATAAACAGGCGTACTTAGGGTATTGACAACGTAAAGACATGGCCCGGCCGGGAGGAAAATCATGCAATTGCAATTTGCTCGTCTGCTCTAGTAAGTTTTTGTAGTTTCTTATATATAATATAATCTGTGTTTGTTTCTAACTCTTTCTCAAACGAATTTATTTTAATTTGGCTTAAGATTCGAGCTAAAATTAGGTTTTGTACATTTCAAATGATGTGATCAGACATTATTTATGCTAAGGCTTTAGTAAAGTTATATTTTATCGGAAAACGTTTTCAGTACTAGTACTGACTACTGGTAGCAGTAAAAAAGTCTTTTCATTCTATTTGATTACTAATATGGCATTGTGTTGGGAAGTGTAATGATATATTTTTTGTTACAAATTGAAATAAACTGATGTTACAATTGTAATAAATGTAAGGAAGTACCGCCCGTCAACAAAATTAAAACATCCAAACTGATTTTTTGAAAAACTTATTTTATTTTAATACCTGTATCACACCCAACGCTACTAAATTATCATAATTATCATTTCCCCTCTCGATTAACTTAATCCATTCCCACTTCAACTAACCAGATCCGTTCCCACCATTACTTTTGTGCATATCCCGACTGACGCAAGAACACCATACCCATTCCTATAAAGTACCTGACGGTACTTAATAAAAGTAGAAGTTGCACCTTATATTAGTGACGTTGAAGAAATGTTTTACGCCTTTGAATGTTTTAGTTATCAATACAACCAAAAATTAGCTTCTATTTTACTGTTTTATTTGTGATTATGTCCCGTAAAATTCTTTTCATTAAGCTGCGCTGTCGTCCAAATGGAAGTTCGTGTCCTCCCTTGTTGTTGTTATAAGTTGACTATGTCATTTATTAAGTTTATTATGTCCAACTTTAATAAATAGTTCACTCAAGTGAAAAAAAGGAATTCATTCCTCTATAAAATATTCGTCTATCTTTCATTTCAGTTCGCAAATTCTTTTTCTGGAATTGTAAAGCTGCATCAACAATGAAGGAATTAGTGTCATAGTATTACTTAGAAACTTTGTCACAAGTAAAATTGCATTGCATATTCACGTACTATTTACGTAGCCAGAGTTTAAAGAGCCAGGCTATAATGGATGAAATGGACAAAAAGAATTAAAAAATTTCAAGTTTGAAGCAATGTTTGTTACTTTTATTTTTAGGAAGCATCCTGTTATATCAGATTAAATTTGGTCTTAAAGGTCTAATTTATCCACTTGGATAAATTGGACACTAATAAAGATAGCTAGGCTATTTCAAACTATGGACGTAGGACGTGGATTTTTTTGTGATTTTTGGCAGCTCTGCTTCTATATTATTAGGTCGTTCCCCCCAAAAAGAAATATTGGATGCGCCCTTGCTTGCTAATTCTGCGGTTATGCGTGACATATTTTTCAAAGAATACGGTACACAGCAGTTCTTTGGAATTAAAATTGTAGTTCTTACTTCTTATTATATTTTGTTGCCGCAGATTCTATCAGTGTTAATGGTGTAATTTTTTTTCAATGAGATACAAAAGAATATTTCAAACAATTGAGTTGACTAAATTATAGGTTGCTTTTACTTACTGGGGTTTCATTTCAATTGTAAAGCTTTAGTAACAATGCATGATTGGCATGTTATTTTTTATTTTACAATGTACAAAATATTAGTAATATACTTTTATGGCGTCCGGTTTAAATGAATTTTCGTAGCAACTTTTAATTCGGCTTGTGTGCATTGATGCAGTGGGGGACGTTTATTTACAAGAAAATTGAATCAGTATTTTGGTGGGCTGTGGAACTGCCGCACCACACTCCACCAAGTAAATTTGAAGTAGTTGTATTAGATTTACTGTTCACGGTTAAATGAAAATTAGTTTTGTGATATTCATTTACGGAGTTGTTTCACTTTTTTCAGAAACATAATTGTTCGATTCTGTGATCAGGTGATAAATATTATGTATAAATCCCTGTTTTAAAATAATAATTTAATACTATTTCTTCCCGAATTCAATATTATGTTGGAAACAGATTGATGGCCACTGACTAATTTTAACCAGATAACCATATCTTGAATAAAAAATCACAACTAAATTTAGCCTAACCAGAAGCAAAGCAAATGTCACATTTTGTTGTTGTTTGGGAGTCAAACGTTATAAGTTTATTTTATTTTTCAAGCAAAATTTTAACCACCTTAAACAGATAAGTGCACAAACCATCGCTTATCGCTAAAATTTGAAGTAAAATTAAAACCAAAATGAACCAGAAATATAAATTTTTGCGTAGTGCGAAATTTGGTACTTATTATTATTATTTTAGAGCCAAATTTTATACTTTTGGCTCGATTTTCGAAAATTTTATAAATGTGTAGTGTAAATTATCGATGTTGCCGCTAACCTGAATTCAGTCAAATTTTGTCAGAACAATTGCCTAGAGCGTACCCAGGATATCTGTTTGGGAGGGGTACACAACAAATGCAGTACAAAAAGTATCATATTCGCGCATAGCTCGAAAACTGTTGTCAAATTTAGTCAAAAATAACTCAAAAACACATCAAATTCGAGCGTAGCGCGAAAATTGTTTAAACATTATTGGTACTTTTCTTCGAATTGGGGGGAGGCGCACGTGCCCTCAGTGATTACCTCTCGGTACGTCCTTGCAATTGGCAAAAAAAACGGCTGGAAAATAAGTTCACACATGAACAGTAAAAAACTGCTATTTAAGATGGGATTATTTTTTGTCTTGGGTTACTGTATTACATCTGTTTTGAATTTTTTTGATTCAGCCAAAGTCAAAACTTCATACTGCCTTCATGTCATCATAACTTAAATATGTAATGTGTCGGAAACTTGGTACAATATTATATTCAGCTTTCATTTTCAATTCCCATTTTCTTTCTATGAATTGTCAAGTTTCAGCAGCAACATACTGGCAAGGACTAATCGTGACAGGGCACTAGGGGTGTAACCTCCAAATTTTGAAAAAAGGTGTTACTTGCGGCAGAAAGAGGCAAATAAAACAATTATTCTGTGTTTTTAACAGTGGTACCCTCTCCAAAGGGCCATTGTATTTAGTTGTGCCCCTACTAAACAGAAATCCTGGGTATGCCGTTGCACACAAGTGTCATGCTATACTATTGTTCACAAAATATCAATAGTATTTTTATTTCAAATATTTTGAAGTACAACATTTTCAAGTTTATTAAAATCAATTTAGCTCGTGTTAATTGTCAATTATGTCAATTGATGTACTGGAGGACATCGTTTATCAGAAAGTTATATTCATATTCTGATACTCGAAATCTTAGAAACTTTGATACGTGCGGCATATGTATGTATATACATTGCAGTATTTTTCTTACTGGATGTAGATCGTATTTTCTTTATGTCAAATCAAGGTTACATCATGGACCTAAAATCATTCACGCGAAAGTTGTGTAAAAATTTAATGGTTTCCCAGCCGTACTAATATCTCTTTAAGTCTTTATAATATGTTATTACAATGCCTTTGACGCAGTGCATATAATATTTGTAAAAAAATGTTGCATTGGCCAATAACATTTCGTAATTAGGAATTCAGTTTCCCAAGATATGCGTCTCAGTAATTGTTATAGTGTTTTTATGTAAACATATTAATTAACACAAGTAAGTGCATTTTAACGATTAAATAAACTTTGGTAACTTTATGTAAGGAAGTAACGAAGTCAAAAGTGACAGCTGTATTGAGCAGTATGACAAAGCATCATTAATTGTGCCATTAAGGCGTAAGCTGCCAGAGACATTGCTGAATACAATTAGAAGTATTCCGACTAAATTCCGAGCTGCGTGGTTTACGTGAAAAATTCTTTAGTTTTCATGCACCATAATACATTGAGATCATACACCAGAGTCATTGGTGAATTTCACAGTGGTTAGATGACAAGGAATAAACCGTAATTCATTTAGTCTCATGCAAGGTATTGTATTCAGAGTTGATGCGTTGTAAACTAGTGAAGTGAAGAGAACATTTTCACCTAAACTTGAACGTTAGACTTGACTTTAACATCTTAATACGATACATTTACGACGGAAAAAATAATAGTGTTCAAAATCTCTTGCTTTTATATTCAGCGTCTTGAAACTATTCGCGTTAATGTTAGCAAAATCAAATAAAAAACATTTTATTATTAGATTTTCTACTATTTGTAGCCTTTTGTTTAATATGAGTGAGGAACTAAACATCTAGTGCATGTCACATCACGTCTTTCTGCCCGGAAGAATGTCATCATCTGCACTTTATGTCTTTACGGCCATGCCGATTGAACCATTTTCGACTTTGCTTTTCAATTGTCTAATAAAATAAGTACACCAAGTCTTATCAAAATATCTCAAACCGTTATTGAGTTATCGTAATTGATAGGCAGACGGACAGAGAGATGAACAGATTTGTCATTCACATATATATGAAGTTAGTCGGTTTATCTTCTTTAGTTAGTTATTAATTGAATTGAAATTTGATTGTTGGTTTAGAACAACAAATAATATGAACGTTTAAATTATTGAAAGACCTTGCAAATATGAGTATAAAATAGGGTTAACAGAACAGTATTTCATCCATTCGTTATTTTACGTTTAAATCTTTCGGATAAAATATTGCTAGTCATTTTAAAAATTTATTGCATAAAAAACTTGTCAAACCAAAATGAAGTCTAATTCTGGAATATGCACAATGGTTTTTTTGGTATTGCTTGTGAGCATTATATATGTGCAAGTTTCTACTGCGATAAAAGTGGGGGATATTCAAGTAATTTATTATAATTTTATTATTATTGATCATAATATGGTTGTAAAGTTGAAAAGTCGTTTAAAAATGATAAAGAGTTAAGTAATATTTTCATAGAGTTATATATTTTAGACATGTACGAATGCTACAGATCCATGTAGCCTAATTCCCAAGAAAAATATATTACCTTGCAGCCAAGGTAATACTTGCAAATTTATTAGCAAACAACCCTGGATTTGTGTAGCAAACACTGTCAAGTAGATTATTATAAAAAAAGGTTCATTGAATACTAACTACCAAACTTCCATATACTTATACAAATTTAAGGCAATTCCTCAAACATAAATTAACATTTAAATATATATTTTGCCTGATCTGCTGAATAAAATTGAAAAAGAGAGTTGATGAATACACCTTTATTAAATCATTTTTATTTTAATTGTGGCATCGATTTATCACATTTGAATTCGTTATAGTATGTGTAGCGCAGAATTCATACGTGACACATTTTCTTCACATGGGTAGCCGAAAGGTTGTTACTGTTACGGTGCGTAAAAGTAGGTATATGGTAAACATTTAGGACCGTACGCAGACTAGGATTGGACATATCTTTCATTGTGTTTTAAAAGAAAAAAGAAAAACTAGAATGGGTTTTACTTTATCTACCTGTGTATAGTTTGAAAAATCTCATCTGTGAATACAAAGCAAAATGGTTTGGAAATCAACCTCTGCAAATTATTACGATACTTCCGATCTTAGTAGATTAAGCACCAGTGAACGAGATAATGAAATTAGGTTTACTTAAAAAAGTCATTTCGCTAATGTAAAATTTTCATTTCTGTAGTAAAACGGATAGAATCAACGAATTTCATAATTTTTTTCGCCAAAACGATAATACGATCCACAAGTTTCCAAACAACAAGTCGTAACTTCACGCTAACGCGTAAGTAAGCTGGTTTTCAGTAATATTTTTTAATACGCTTGTAATTTCTTTCATACTATTTGTTCACTAACATTGTATTGGGTTAGTATTTAGTATATATTTTTTGCAAATTAAAATAATAGAAGAAATTATAGCTTGTCATAATGACGTCAAAGAAATGTTTTACTCTTTTCATATTTTAGTTATCAAAACAACCTCAAATTGGCTGCAAACTAGTTTTTTATAATTATAGCATGTAAAATTTTCTTTTTTAAGATGCACATCGATCAAAGTCGAACTTTTTGTGTTCCTATTGTTGCTAGCTTTAATTTAATTGTATAAGTTTACAATATATTTTATCGCAAACTTTAAGAAAAATTCATTCGGTTGAACAAAAGGAATTCAAAGATTGCCTTTATAAGTTATGGCTTATAATTCACATTTTATTCTTCTTCAATTGTAAGGCTTCAACAAAAATGCATTCATTACACTATGGCTCATTTCATATACCTGTACCGCCATCATTAGTTTAACAATGTTTTCGCCAATTCAAGAATACGAAAATACCTACATTCACAACCTTATACCTTTCTGATTATGAAATATTGAAAAATTGCAAATTCATAGTTTTTTGCGAAATAGAGAGCTACACCAGCCATGTGGTAAAGCCAATAAGAAAATGCCCGTTATTTTCTATTAGAAACACGCAGATCCACTTGTGATCGTCGTCTGCTGGCAAATGCCACCCAGGGCAGGCAAACGAGGACCCATGTCACCCCGCTGGGATTCAAGGGCGTAGCCAGGGGATGCACAAGGTGCACGTCCGCCCCCCAGAATATAGAATTTTACACTAGATATTTTAGGAATTTTCAAAAAAGGAAGTCGACAGTATAAAATTTGGCTAGAAAATAGCAAAAAGTAGTAAAAATTTTGGCGCTACGTGCGATTTGCATAAGTTTGTGGTTCGTTTTAGTCCTTTTGTAATTAATCTAACCCGTAAACTTAAGGGGCATTTAACATATAGTCCAAGCAACTCCCAAACATGTCA
>JABASD010003338.1:0-20668 GCA_019776165.1 Pogonognathellus flavescens
TTTTTATCAACAATTTGGGTTGACGAAGACAAAAGGTTTATAATCGGCTTATCTGGACCTCGAACTAATTCCACAAGTTCGGCCTATCTACCTTCCACCAGCTTACCCCTAGGTACCTAAAATGAAGAATGAGTCAGATTAGCAGACTTACAAGTAATGCATGATATATTTTACTATATGGTTATATCTTAACGTTTAATGCTTTTACTAATTGACGGTTGAAAAGCACCACGCGTTTCTTTTAGTTCTAACCTCCTCTGAATATACACTCTGAATAATTTTATGTGGGCTATAGGACACTAATTTTGATATGTGCAATGATTTGTTGATGTAAACATATTTGTATTTGTAAAAGGGCTTATAACATTGCTAATGATGCTAATACGGCGACCACTATACCGGCATTTCCTTGAGATTTTCTTAAATGGTGTCATGTCAGTGCGATTCTTCAGGGTGGGCATCACAGTCAATATATTTCGTTTGACATTTGATAATTTTCATAACCTGGTGGTCCTTTCTAACTAGTGGTATGGTTAGGTAGATTTGTTTTTATTATTAGTTATTTAGACACTGACTCCCATTATATTTTGTTTATAAGAAACAATAGGCTTGACTTTATTGACAGTTCAATAAACAAACAGTAGGGCAGAGCAGTACTTGTATGATTTCAACGACCAAGAACTTTTATTGCACATTTCTTCTTATATCTTTCTATTAAGTAATTTGCTCAAGACAATTTATTCAATAATTCATCATATTCGTGCACATACATAGCAATAATAGATAAATATAAACTAAGGGTAAGGTAATGAAAGGTATCTAAATTCATCCTACTCAATCATCAACAATTATGAATAATACAAAGCGAATAAGATTTTGAATTGTTAAAATATATAATAAATCAGAAAACCTGAGTAAATTACCTATTGGATTATATTCCCAAACGTCTCAAGATTTGTTACGGCCATTAATTACAACTACAACAGTCCAGCTACAAAGAAGAAATTCAGCGAAATGTTCACAGTAAAATCTAGAGAAAAATCATGTACCTGATTATCTCTCACAATTAGAGCATTTTACGGTTCGAAAATAAATCACTTGCTATTCCGATTTGTGTTTTCACAGATTACACTCTAACTTTTCGTCCTTCTGTTTGTGTGCGAAAATTTCAAAATTATATACCTGGCGATGCGACGATAAAATCAAAAGCTAAAGCGTCATTGAATGTGATTCATTTTCGTTCAAGGCTATTTACAAAATATTTTACAGAATGGAGAAAATATTTAATTACAACATCTACCCTCACCTTTTGTTTAATAGTATAAGTATTACTTAAAATGTTATGATATCATTGAATATTGTACTATTCATGCAAAATAATGACATTCAATTTAAGCATGAGACATTCAACTGTAGAAACTATGGAGAGTGAAGTTTTACGTATTTATTTATTTAAGTTTATATTGCTAGGTAAGTTAATGTAGAGGGAAGTAAATTTCAAAATGTGTATTGTTAAAAGAGCAATTTGTCGGATGACACGAGGAAATGTGTGAATGTGAAAGAAAGAAGAACTCCTCCTCCGAGTTTTTCTTCTGTTGAAAGGACAAGGATGATGGAATTGTTGATTGTAGAAGATGACAATGATGTCGATGATTATGAAAAAGATTAGTATGTATTACGGTATTACTTTGGCTATTACTCCATGTCCATCCCATTGTATTTCCATTGTGTGCTAATTCTCCCACCAACTCGAATCCATCCAGTATCTCACACACAGTCGTGGTCTCATACTTCCATTATTGATATCACTTTTGTCGTTTTGTCAGCCAGATTCTCCTGCCTTGTCTCAAAACTCAAGGTGCATCACTCTATTATGTAGTACTAAAAATATAAATATTTCCACGAATTTACTGCTACTTTTCAGCAGTTATCTCACAGTTGCTTGTTTATATAAAAATACGTACCTAATATATATTATTAAGCTGAATTGCCTCTAGTTTCTCCTTCCTTCATGTAATTTGTAAACTCTGTTTTCAAACTGGAAAGCTATAGGGATAAACATCTTTTCAAAATAAATCGAACAAAATGAAAACATTAATAAATGAATGAAGAAAGATCGTAAGTGAAAATTGCTCACAGGCGGAAATGCTACATTATTCGCTCTTTTAGTGTAAGTCAGAGAAATATACAATAAAAACTCTCTTTTACACGGAATTTGTCGGTGAATAAATTAAAGTAAATATTTACAAGCATAAGTAATACCAAGACACATTCCCTGAGTCAGCCGAGGACATAAAGGAGTTGACAGATTGTCCCCATATTCGAACCTTCTAACGGACTAATGGAATACATGTATTAAGTTTGAAGCCGTTTTCTCAAATTGTTTCTAAGTTATCGTCATCGTGCATATAGAGACGGACAGACAGACACACAATATATTCGCATGTATGTTTCTTTACAAAACTTAATCACCAGGCATGTACAATGTACAAGTGGGTTGCGTGATTGTGTGGTGAAGGTATTACTTCACTTATAAATATATTATTATGTACTGTACAGTGTACAGTACATGTACATATGTTCTAAATTTAGTCTCACCTTGCCTCAGCCTCCAACTTGGCCAATGATGTGTAGGCGTGGGTATTTTTTTGGTTAAAATTATATATCATCGTCTCACTCAGAGTATATCTTTTCTTTCCCAGATGACGTTTCCAGGTAAAAGATGTTTTCCTGATTGACATTTATTCAGCTTTACTTTTGCTCTTAAATGTAATCCATGGATCATACTATACTAATAAATAAAACTATGATGATAAGACTATGACGTGAATAAAAAATAGTTAATACCTAATCAAAATTATAATGAAATGAAATAACACACGAGTTGTAAATGTAATTAATTTAGCTACTTATCTACATTGTACATGGTATTTATAGATATTAATTTCTCATTTACATTTATGCATGTTCGTAATGAAAGTAGTTCAATTTAAAGTCTGACAACGTTGAGTCAGGGAGGACAGTATGGATACACAAGATACCTACTTACTACTTGTAATAAAGTGTCAAGAAGCACAAACTACATAAATAAAGTTTAAATTCCCTGACAGAAACTGTTCCATAGGTAAATACAAATATAAAATGAATTCGAGCGATTGGATAATTGAATGTCAATCCGTTGACAAAATTGTGGGACATGCGACATGCTAAATAGCCGCTAACTGTTTGATGGTGCCTCTGAATAAATATCTAAAAAGCAGAGCGTTCAGTTTGCTTCAAATAACATAATAAATACTACAGTCGCACAACAGGAGACTTTTATAGCCTCCGCGTGTCTGCATTTTATTACTATGACTATTATTACTTATTACTATTGCCCCAGTTATTATTTCACCTGAATCAGCTTTCCACTTGAATTGAATTTTGAATAGAAATGAGCCATGAATGATCAAGAAAGTGACATGAGAGACGGACAGACAGGTAGACAGAAAGAAATAGGGGAAATGATATCCAACCAAACCACTTGCATTGTTTATTCTACCACCACACTCATATTCCTCTATATACTTGTACAATACACAACTAGACCTTCTATGAACTGCTCTCCACTTTTCAAGAGAAGGTG
Source organism: Pogonognathellus flavescens (assembly GCA_019776165.1). NCBI lineage: Eukaryota > Metazoa > Arthropoda > Collembola > Entomobryomorpha > Tomoceridae > Pogonognathellus > Pogonognathellus flavescens. The sequence continues at coordinate 3,626 of JABASD010003338.1, forward strand.
AGCACACGGAGAGGATTGCATGACAGAGACAAGACACGACCGACTCTTGACTGCGGGCCGCGGCCCGCAAACACGTAACAATAATAATAATAATACTTACACTAGAAAACAGCTCCACATTTACATTCAAGCCACAATCCACGATTAAACTACGAGGCAATGTGTGTGTATTCATAACAGCTCATCAGAAAATTAATTTTATGAGATTTCTTTTGAAGAACTGACCGTTTTCGTCTTGTACTCGTGTGAGGAGCGTATCAAGACCCTTTCAAGCCATGGGACTCTTTGCTGGTCTTTTTCCCAGCACTGCCTATGGTTACAAAATTAATAAAATATGCCAACAAGGAGATGAGTTCATCTTCATCTGAGATGATTATTCTTATTTTAAATTGATAGAACTTACATAGAAGAAATGTATAAAAAATAGCATTGTTATAATATTATGGATACATTACTGCAACTTGACTGTAACAATGCACTACTAGATGTGCCGTTGGGGTAATAAAGTATTAAGTATAGAATACATAAGTAGTAGGAGAAGTACATAGAGAAGTTGTCCTAATAGATGTAAGTAGGTGTGTACTTTATTTACGAGAAGAGCTTCTGTTTGTTGAAAACACTGCTCCCGTTGAATCCTCTCCTTGGAGTGTCTGTTTGAAATTATATACAAACCTACAGGTACTTTATACGATGAGAAGATATTTTAGAAAAGTACAGTCATTCTGAGGCAAGTCATCCAGAACGTCTTTGACAAATTAGGCGGAAATGATTTGACCATAGCATAATACAGATCTTTTTCCTTCTCCTCGCTCTGTTTCATCATAGTGCGATTACTAACAAGTACCTGGCTCTGTGTTTGTGCTACCTACTACCTATGTCACTTGCTTGGAGTTTCCGTACTACCACACAGCATTTACGCTCTTTAGCTGCAACAAGACGGGTGACAGGTAGATGGATCATTTAACAGAATAGAATATAATATGCCTATAATGGTGTAATAATATTATACGTACAGGAATTATTATAACAATGGATTTGTGTATACAAAGCGCAAGTGGCATGTGTATTCGTGGCCGAGTACCGTAACTGTCACACTGGAAAAAAACAGTGCACCTTCTACAAGCCGAGTAGTTTTATGCATTCCTATCTGCATTTAATGTTCAAATTGACTGATCCAATCTTGACTGAAAAAGGCGTTTACCAAAATGTGCCTGATTTGATTCAATGTAAATTAGCTGGATGGACAAAGTCTCATCTCAGAGCAATAAGAGGATGACGAAGGAAGAGAGACACACTCGTGTAATAAAAACCAACTCGAGTCAAAATGTCTCCACTTCTCTATTTGAATATTTTCACCTTTACTCAACGTGAACACGCAGTAGATCAAAATGCAAGAACTTCTTCAAACAATACTCGCATTTTTGTTGTTGCATATAATAATAATAAATGCACGCCACAATTTTATTCCTTTTCGATGCAGTGGGATATACCTAATATAATATTATTAGAATAAAGAAATGAAATAATATTATTATTTATAGGTACTTACCTGCTACCGTGTACTACCTACCTGCTTGCTATTGCTACTGTATTATCAATATCGATATGTTAGGCAAAAGGTTGTCGGAATACGTGCACTGTCCAAGTACAGGTACTGTGTCAGTCAGATGTCAGGACATTTGAATGGCAAATTAAAGCTACTGTATTACTTGCTTAGTTTGTACAATTGAGTGTATACAAATAATATTTATGTGTTTAGATAATGATCGTTGTTTGATTTTACATTTTTTATTTTTATAATTAAACAGTCCAAACTTGCATATCTGTTGACTTTGAATACGTAATGTTGTACAGGATGATCCAGAAAGTGATCCGTATTAATTTGTACATCATATTTTCTTATAATAATGGCCTTGTAAATGTTAATATAATGAGTATAACTAACCAAAAATTCAAAATCCTTTTTGATAACGTGCATAATTTTTTTCGCAACGGTTTTGTTTGGAGGTTAGAAGCAAATATTTTTATTATTTCATTTAAAATTATATAGAATGTATATAAGTAAGTAAAATAGCTGAAATCTCTTTTTTGAAACTATATATTTTCTGAATTTCAAATAATTTCCTACCAATTGTGCTTAAATGGCATTTGTTTTCCATGTTAAAAGTTTCTGAATAATTCTGCAATGTTCTTGGTTCATACTGTATGCCATTTAAAACTTATCATAACAAACATAGTTACTCATGTCATGTCATGTACTACTTCTGACTTCTGAAATAATATAGCAATAACAATTACACCGTTAGTTCTGCCCACTTATATACAGATGAATATTATTATCTCTCTGATAGATTTTTTGCAATCTCATTTTTTTCTAATCAACTCCATTCTTGTAGCTAAATGAAAAAATGACTACTTTCTTGAACAATGATTGATTAGTGTATAACTTAATTTAGTTTTACATGCTAATAAATTTTAATGCTAATTATAGCGTTTGTATTTCTGCATTTACATAGAAAGTCAATTATAATAATATGGAGAGGTCTTTTCCACAGCATAGAGCCACACACAGCCACAGCTCTCTGTTTATAGTGCAAAATGAAAGTCAACAAAACATGTTAGGGTTGTGTGCATTTAGTAAAAGGGTGAGCAAACAGGTCTATATAGAGCATGATGATGATGTGTCGTCGTTGCAAACATCGGAGAAAATAAAGTCGCCTTAACTGTGAGTTGGCTGTTTAGAATAATATGATAATGTACTTTAGTTACTACACTACGTACTGAATGTGTTGCTTCGAGTGCTGAAAGATTATAGTAAATAGCAACTGCGTCGCGTCCGTCTTTTCTTCCATACTGAGCTCCCCATGATGCTAATGTTTACATTGCTAATTTATTCATGTACACATACTTAATAATGATAAGATATACTCATTAGTACAAGTATCTCTCGGCATGAGGATGAAACGTATAAACGAAAAACATAATAACATGCACCTTCTTATCCTACCTGACTGGGCCTCTATACAGACAAACACTCTGCATTTACACAATGAACAGTCAATTGACTGAGAAATAGAAAGATAATGATTATGACCATACTTTGCTCTACACACAGAAACTCTTAACTCGGCTATAATCATAACAGGACTAATAGAATATGTACTCAAGCTGTACTAATACCAAAAGCTACTAATATAAATAATGATATCTTGTACCTTTTCTGTCTTCACATCGATTTGCAATGTATGTACATGTAGCATTTAGCTGTGTAAATGTTTCTTTTCTATACGTTTTCATTAAAAGACGCCTGTATATTATTACAGTGTTTTAGTCCACTACAGGTATATAGGAGCGAAAATGCTATGTACTATAGCATAGAATTATAGGATTGTGAATTAAGTAAGTGTATAGCGATGAAAATAATAGTTGAACGAACAAGTAGAACAATCACTCTGGATTCCCCAGCAAGTGACTTGGATGTAGATTTATACACTGTGTGTGTTCAAGTTGATTTAACGTAACTAATAATATTAAAGCTTAATATTTTAATATAATGGTATGAAGAGGGAATGCAGGGAGCAAGTTAATCGTTGTGGCTTTTGGTCTGCTCCGCATTCGTCGCGTCAGTTTCATAATAAGATATTCTAGTCTTGTTTATTCCCCGTCGTCATCATCATAATATCATCATCTCATCCTCATCATCCTTCTTGCTACGTAGTCGAGGAGCTGTCCTCGTCTTTGCCTTCATTGAGCTCTGTAATGCATATAAATGTGAATCGTTTAAAAATCAAACGAGACATTTGCATTTTACAGCAATTCTATTTATTATAGGTAGGTATACTATAGGAGCTCTACTATAGAGGAACATACGTAGTGTGGTAGTAGTAGACTGAATTTGAGAAACAGATTGATCCTTCAGTCAAATTACATTACCTACGTAAGTAAAGAAGCTATAAAATGTACAAGGTAAAAAGTACGCACTCTCATAATTATTTTCTGCATGTATTGTAAGCATGCACGTAGTTCTTGTGTAAAATGCATGGTGGTATAAGTTAAATGAACCTATAGATATAAAATAAACTGTGTACCGACCTATGTGAATTTTATATATGAAGTATATGACAAAGTGGATTTTGTATAGTTAGTTATTTGATAGAACATATTATTCACTGTGGAAAGTGTGGCTATAAAAATTTAATAAGTAATATTTAGCGCTATGTACTTATTTACCTGCACAAGAAAATAATACTGCTTCGGATTGTGGTAATTGCTTTTCTTTCGTCAAGTCTGTTGGAAGGAGCTATAAACAAATGCTTGTCTTCGGCACTTATACAATTTAAATCGGCTATAGCATTTTCCTACTTAACAAGTCATAAAACGAATTGCAAATTTTCATATTATAGTTTTTCTAATGTTATTTTTCTAACACAAAATGTTATACCTAATATACTAATATATAAGCTTTTATAAGTGAGTGTGTTTGTGTGTGGCTTAAGATTGACTTGCATTATTTTGTCTGATGTACTTGTTGCTATTTTCTAATAACTGTTGTGTTTGTCTGGGGCAATGGACATTGTAGAAATTACCTTGTTATTAGTATCTACATGCTTGAAATATTGATTCAGCCAAAACGAAGCCTGTATAATAATAAGAGACTATTACATATACACAGACGGTACTTTGTACTCAGACTGTATTTACCTACCTTATTGTTAGTAGATTAGATAGGCAGCATTGATTATCGATTGCTTTCTTTTCTGCTATAATATGTATGACGAGAAGTATAAGTACGTAGTTTGGTGATCGTGTTCGATGTGATAGCTCTGAAATCATTGACTGGTAGGTATTCGTATGAAAATCTTCTGTTTAATGTTTACTGGTGGTTTTCTTTTTTTATTGGGTATTACTGTTATAAAGATGCAGATTGAAACTTGAGAAAAGCTCACTTGCACAGTCAGGCAGTTTGCTTCACTTTTATTCCACTATATACTACCAGTATTATGTTATGTGCATCATGATATGATATGGATGCATGCATTCTCTGTGTGTGTGTATAATGTGACAGGTTGTATGATATTGGTTTGATATGAGTGTAAGAGTAAGAATGTATGAGATTGCTCGAGATGGTGAATTCATTTAGATGAATTCCGGATTGGGTCTGTGAGTTGATGGCTGATGTAGGTTTATGGGAGTCGCATTGGATTTTCTTTGTTGATTCACCTTGTGAGGTCCTTCATGTCCTACAATTTAAAATAACAACCTGTATACATGTAGGTTTCTAATTCATTGACAGATCAAAAATCATTTCCCTCCTGTCTTTATGTCTATAAATGTATGATGCGTGGGCCAGTGCTTATTGCAATGCTGTCGGAGGAATAAATGAATTGTAATAAATTCTCAAATCAATTCATGCAAATTGTATTGTTGTAGTATTAATAGACACAAATTGATGCAAAAAATTAATATTTTAAAATTATATTTTGTTGTGTAAGTAAATGTGTGATGATGAGATGTTATTTTCCCCTTATAGAATATTATGTGCATTTTCTAAATACCTATAGAGTCTAACACGTAAAGGAATCTAAACAATGCTTGATGCTTTTATATACATTCAGTCATTTTTACATAATTTAAACAGAAAAGAAATCATACGTTGTATCATAATTATTAAGCTTCTTTCTATTATTTTACCATAAAGTATTATAGGATGATCGTTATGAAGTTTTTAGAGATACATGTGGGGTGAAATTAATTTCCACACTAATAAATTTTTTATATTTCATATTACAGGTTACAGGTAGTACTCCTGAGTGTATTTACTTGAAGTTGTCAAGGGCGTATGCAGGATTCGATTTCGTTGAGGGGGGGGGGGCAAAGATGTTATAATTTTATTTCCCAATAAAATATTTAGCGTTAATTTAAGACAAAGGAATGCAGTGAGATTTTCTTGCAAACACATAGTTTTTTGTCATTTGTAATGCCCATATTTACTTATAGTATCTGGTGTAAATTTCCAAATTGATGTGGGCGAAAATTTTCCCCTTTGCCCCCTCTCAATACGACGTTTGAAGTTGTTACCTTTTCAAAAATATCTAGTAGATTAACTAAAGTGTGTTTTATTCCCATATATTTTATACACATAATCCAATTCACATATCATATAGCAAAGCAAGTGTTAGAGATGTGTATTATTACACACGTTTGTATGGTATTTTCATAAACTTCCACTAAAATACACAGACACAAACGTTGGAAGGCTAATCTGTTTTCTCTGTCGCAGACATTCCTTTCAGTGTATGAGTTCAGACTACTAATCTCGAACAAAACTATGGTAATATCCCTCACAGCAGTAGCCGAAATAAATTACTCACACTCACTTTACATTATCCATCTATGGCGTATTAGCTGGGCTGGGAGATAGAGCCTTTGGTGGCTTATATATTTTTACCTGCGTTCTATTAAATTCAATGAACTGTACTACCACAGATAGACAGAACACGTAGAAAACCATAAAACGACAGTAATTCATTCATTCACAAATTCCTGCTGCGATTCTGCAAACGGCCACACTACACGCTGGATAATAATTCAATAATATACTGCTTCAAGATAAGAAATGTAAGCCCTGTTTAGCAGAATTCCTAGGTTATGTACATGGAATAATATAAGCAAGAAAATGCTCTGCTTCATATCTACGATCAACGATGTGCTGAAGGGATGGGTTATACGCAGACTGGGAGTCAGAATCAAGAAAGTACCTACACAAGAGATACAGTTTGACACAAACGCTACGTCAAATTTCATTTAGTCAAAAATCCATTTTGACTAAATGAAATCATAATTCATAATTAAGTAGGTGCAAATCATATAAATTAGACTCATTGTCAGTAGGTACTTTAGAAGAAGCAAACCGAATCATTTTTATGTTTTTACTAAATCAGTTTGACAGATTCTGTATAGAGCTCTCGATTTGCAGTGAGCAGTACGTAAATATATATTTTTGTTACAATTATTAAAAAAGCAACATCCAGTATTTGTCTATAATTATATTGTAGAAATAAATATTTTCAATGAAAGCTGAAATGCTTTGACTTAAAGATCGAAGTGAGAATGTAGGTAGGTTTTGAGTGTGTTTTACTCGTACCAAGATTTAGGTTTATGGAGGTAGGACCATTCAACACGTACAAATTGACTACAACAAATCTACAGATAATTTAATTTGATAAAGTCCTGTTAGATTCCTGAAAGCCACACTATAGCTATTGTACTGTATGTGTATATCGTTATAGGAGATAGGTTCAAAATGTGAGACATCTTTTATAAGAAGTAAACAGACTCCGAGGACGAAGTTTCATTTGATTTTCTTCTTCTTTAGATATATCTTATTAGCTGATGTTTACCTAAACTTAAATGCAAAGGTACTTGATACTACAGCACATAGTTACTTAGCATCATGTGGCTTGCAAGCAAATTTTCTTATGCGCACCTGTTTTAGCTATCAACGGAAATAATAATGTGAACCAGGTATATCCCTCGATATCTTATCATCGTTAGTACCACCATCACGAACAAACACTGCAGAAGATGCTATCTGTACACCATCCCCACAAACAGGTGAGTGTACAATAAGAAACAAAAGTTGCAAACTTTTGTTAAGTTGAGCAGACGGTATGGTGGTGTAGTAGTTGCTGACGAGACAGAGTTAACTTTCTCATGGTGATAAATACACAAGTTAAATTAAATTGATTGGCATTTATGTATCGGGGAGTGACAAGAGTCATACATTAACGTGTACATGATGCAGGTCAACTTGCTATTCTTAATGGGACAAAGACAATTAATTTATTAGCATGTTTACAACTTTACGCCGGCTAACGGATATTTATCAATTAGATGATCTTAAATGTTGTATTCTTCTGTTCTCTCAAAGTCCGTGCTACAGTGCTACCCCTATTTGATTTTATTAAAAATTAAACATTACGATGTTACAGAACCTTAAGGCAAACAAATGTTTTTTCACTCGCTGGTTAATCCTCAGACGCTCAAAGACACTGTTTTATATGTATTACAACGTAATATAATATTAGAGCAATATAACGATAAAATATTTAATATCTGTGTACCATCATACAAAACTCACTCTGTGCAAATATTTATACAAGCAGAAGCAGCTTGCAGAAATGATCTTGTATGAAACAATGTCATTAGTTTTATTGTACATTGTATGGAAATCAATTTTCGTAGGTTGCAAGTGCAATGCAATCAGCAAAAAATTAAATGTTATTACTACACAAATATTTTATATGCTTTAGAATATTATTCTATACACAGTACGAGCAAATAATGCTGTACATCTCAATTGGTCTAATTCAAATTAAGAGCATAATATTCTTATTCTGAAGTAGACAAAATATCTTGCAGATTTTCACAGTGACAAAACTAACCACGAAGAACCAGAACCAGACGACAATGAAAAGAAACATGTAGACGGGTGAAGATGAATTTTCGATGAGGTTGCTTTAAAAGATTTAGATAAGATGATTGAACTAGATTACATGCGTAGGTTGCTCTAAGCACTACTAGGATTAGCTTCAGGTACATCTGAATGAATGGTAGGAAGAATAACACTGACGATAATCCCATTCATCGAATCAACCAAATCAACTGTCCACATTATACTAACAATTCAATACATTGTATAGGACACATACATATATACCGATATACCTCTATCTGTATATAGAAATATATCTTACCTTAACTAACTAACAATAAGTGTACGGAGAATTCTATACAGAATTGAGTACATGAGCCACTACGAGTATTATTATGGATATTCGCTGAGTCCTGTGTATATTGATTACAACTTCATTTCATTGGCAAGTGTCCGTTGATCGTTCGATTTTGCTAGGACACAACTGTTGGATTGAAATCAAGATTGTCATAAAACTTAATCGCAGTTACGAACCCTTGTTGAAATGTCAGTGAGCAAGTTAATGAGATAGCTTGCTTTGTATGTTTTGCTCGAAGACAAGATAACAAACAGCAGACTCGTCTCATCATCACTTACTATATCCACGTAGAGACACAGATACTACATTGATCTTGTTTTATTAAATAAAGTTATATACTGAAGGATAAGAAACATGAAACATCACACGAAGAGTTCTTGTGTCGTCCGCTATTTACTTTTATTAGTGTTCAGGTCAAAATTGTCAATACCTTTTCAATTTTAACTGTTATCGCCACGCAGTAAATTATGGGCACTCAATTATTTCCTTTTTCAGGAGAAAAAATAAACCCACTAGATACATTAATTGTTTATTGCACTTAATGTGTAGGTTAAGAAATGTTTTACCTAATTTAGTTCACTCATCAAATCAGGACACATAAATATATGCGATTCTTGCACCTACTACTCTCATGCAAATTAAGAAAGAATTACAGATATGCAATACGTTTTCAATGCATTGTACTGATGCAAAATCATTATTCATGATTTTTGTTTAACGAACCTGAAGCACAGATAATTAATCAAGCAATGAATTATTATCACCTTAAGAAGACAATTATACAATTATGAATATGACTTTTAGCAGTGCACCAAGTTTTTTTCTCCAACAAGTGAAAATGATGAATAAAGGAAACTTCATAACATGCACTTTATACAAATGCTTTCCACTTTTCACTTTCGCATAGATTCAAGTTACAAGAAATGTCTGATTTGATTTATTTTGCGTACCTTTATGGTAAAATGGAGACTTTGGTGGTAACAAAAGCCCCAAGTTTGTATAAGTGATATTTATTTACTATTTATTTACTATATACATATACAACATATTATGATGAAAAGATTTCACAGTGTTTAGAGAATGAAAGGCAGCGGACAAAAGAGAATACACAATGTCACACTTGAACAGTAGCATCACCCTCTTTAAAGTGTTGTAAGTAGATATTGAGCTTTGTTGAGATTTTACCACATTCGTGTGTTGCCCATTGTTGACATATTCCATGAAAAGAATCTGTTGAGAAGCAGAACCTATGGGATTTAATTTAATATTTATGAATACCCCGTCCTTGTCCTTCTACACAAACACAGATATACCTCACTACATGCACCTTGTTGAAATTTAAACGTACACAACTCATTGTGTGTCCAGGAGGACAGAACAGGACACGTATAATAACGGCACACATAAACTTTTTCTTTACATACGCGTTTATGTCTGCTACAAATTCAATTCTACACACAACAGCTAGTTGTAAATGCAATGGCAGTGTAGGTTATAAAATAAGCTTTGTTGGTAGTAATAGTTGTGTGTAATATTATTATAGCAACACTTATAAAGTGTGAAAAGTTAAGTGTGGTTGGAGGATTGCGTTTGACTTGGTGGTCTCATCTTCACGTTTTTCTTTCCCTGCTTATTACAACCATACATTTGCTTGCTGTGACTTGTTACTTGCGTTAACACTTGGACTTGGATGTATTTAGCTTTTCCGTTTTGTACAATGTACTCACTTACATTACACTTACACTGGTCTGAGATTCTGTGAGCCCCGTAGCGGACTTGGAAGACTGAGAGAGAACAACATTGGGATTTTTTAAGATTCCACCTCGAGTGCATAAAAGGAGGATGACACTCTGCGTGATTAACGGCTACTTGCCATTATACACACAAGTTTACACGGCATTTATGCTTGTACTCCCTTGTCCTTAAATCTTTTCATTGCTCAACTTGTATGGATACACATGTTTAGCTTCAACAAAAAGTCTTTCATCCTATGCACCACAAAAAATCTCAGTTATCATGTGTCCACTCGATCGCAAATCCCCGTCTTTACAAAATAAAATTCATTCATTGAAATTACTATTTACATTTTACGTCCAGTCAGTTTACATTTACAACTTACCAACTTGCATCTGCATTGAAAATTTGTGAATTTGGATTATCTCTTGTTGTGATCTTTACGTGTACCTTATAACTATACAGCATTGTACCATTATCGATTTGTTAAATAAACTTATATATACCTCTTATATCTTTCATTGCACACACTCATTCATTTATCACTATAAATTTACATTTGCCTTGAAATGAGCCCATACAAACATTATATTGTTAAGATGATATTTTGTATACACGACGAGATGCCACAAAAGGATTTTATAAACGTTTTGTACTTTGTGCAATGGAAACTCTTGGAGCAATAAGATTGTTTGCTGTATGAAATAATTTATTTACATTGTTATTAGGCATTATTACACATGGCCATAGAAGAAATAAGAAATGCGTGTGTATAAACAATAAAAGTATTTTTGTATGTGTAGTTTGTTGCTGGGCGCCCTATGGATTTCTGTGTATGGTAGTGTACCGGTGGTGGTGAATGAACATTAGTTGTATGAAGAAGCAAATGGATAGTTAAATCGACTGATATCTAATAATATTGGCTGTGAATGCGGAATAAGTTAAAAGGTCAGTGATGATGGGAATGATGATGATCATATCATGTTCTTGTAAAGTCCAATGATACTTATAAAATGATAAATGCTTCTAATCGACTGGTTTGAGGACCGAGACTTCTGAGTGCCGCAAAGAGCATTGAGAAAGACTTTAACTTTCCCAACATCAATCATCTTTTTTGGTGATGCGATTGGATTGAATGTGATTGGATTCTACACCTCAGCTAAAACTCATTCTAAATATATTTCCTACATTCTTATTACACGAACTTATAGTGGATATAACCTACTCTGTTATTATAAGGGTATATCGGTGACAGCTACATAACAATAAATAGTGTAGTAAGTACAGATACTTGTCTTCAAATTGTTTTTGCTCAGCATAAAACATACCCAGAGGTATATGTACCATAATACTATTAATATAGGGATTCCTTTTTATGTAATACTAAGATTTATTTTTATCCAATGAGAGTTCACGGGAACCATCCACAAGCTTAAACAGAACACTAACTAGACTTATAATACATATAAAAACATTTAGACTTGTAAATTAAATATTCCTCTAAATAATTGCTACGCAACACAGATTTTACATTTTTGTTAAATACTCATGATGCATCTGGGTCAGTTATAACTTACGATTAGTTTTAGTATGAGTATTTCTTTACTTCGGTAGCAGAAGCGTGTTCACAGCGATGTTCTTTCAATTGCACTGATGATACGAATGTTTTGTCACAAAAGTCACATTCATGCATGGTGTTGACGTTATGTTGACGCAGCGTGTGAAAATTCATTTCTTCACATTTTGCACCGATACCTAACCAAAATATACATATATTAAGATTACAACTACCTATATGCAACTATAAAATATTTTATCATTCGCATTTTACTGTAAAATTAATCCAATTTGATTTCTCACCTCACTGCGTCCCTCTCTGGGATTCCATGGATCGACATATGACGTCACACCTCGTGGAAATGCAGTAATGAAATAATAATAATATATCGTCTATGGCGCAAACACGTGGGAATTTATTTTTGGCTACAATCAAAGCTCGGAGTTTAAAGCCGGGTTTATACTCTTGCTATTCTTGAAATTCCTCGTATTCATATGCTTTTCATTTCAAATTTCCACTTTATACTTCACTGCATGATGCTAACAGGATGCTAGCATTAAAATCATACTGATCATTTCAATTTCGTGCGTTTATACTATTCAAATTATTGAAAGCATAATAAAATTTCAAACAGATGCGCCTTTATTGAGTGGCGCAACTTCAGTTTGAGAGTCAGACGTCCAATCAGACCCTCCAGCTGGACGTGCTGCAGGTTTCATGCATGCAAAAGTTGAAATACTTTCAACTTTTGGATTCTTGAAAATTTTCAAGCGCATGAAGCTTGCAGCAAAGTATAAATGCATCATCGTGAAATGAAAATGATGTGACGATGATAGCAAAAGCATAGGAGTAGGATGAGTGTAAACGCGGCTTTAGGATCTCTGAAAGTTCATGTGGAGCATGCATGCTGCAAAACTGAATGTTGGCAATCGCCATGTTGATATTTTTAAAGCGTATGGGTGTCTGGGTGTTATTGCAGGGTCACATTACTATGGTATAGATAATCCGACATTTTTTTCTGGCCAGAAAGTCCCGCTCAATTAAACTGAAATTTTTACTGTCTTTCGCCATTGTTATTATGAACCTGAAACACTACCAGACTACCATCTCAAACCCAGGAAATTGTTAAAATTTGAGGATGGATGGTCAGTGAATATTCATATACTGTGTCCGATGTAGTTTAGCAGGCTATAAACTACATCGGTTAGTAGCTTAGTAGTGGTTAGATTAGATAGCTGCGGATAGATATTAGAGTAATTAGGTTTTTACTGCCTCTCACTCAGTCAACTCTATGTACTATTCTAAGCAACCTAGTTGAGTACTAGCTGATCAGGCATTTATTTACTAAGCACATCCAATTAGTACAGAGGTTAAAGGAAGCAATATAAATGTGACTCCAGGTAAAATTAAAATAAACTTTTTTCTTTTACTATTTTACCTGGAGACGCTACGCTGCAGGAAAGTGAGGGGAGGTTTTTCTGGTGGTGTAACATACAGACAGATTTGATAGTGAGAATGAAGGTGTAATGCCTGAAGCTATCTACGGCGGCTGAATGAAGACGTGTGGAGTGTTAGGAAATGTAGAATTGTGATTATTGTATGAATGAATGAATTGGTGGGAAATATATTTGTGATTTGGTGAATTGCAGCAAGCGAAAGTGAGGGAGCCTGTGTCGAAATACGAAGGAAGTCCTTGTCAAGCCCTGAACCTGAACAACCGTACTCCTACAACACAAAATGAAAGTTGCTGTGGACGGCTTTTATGATGACTTTGTATCATTTTGTATGCTGACTACAATCAAATTATAATATGCTTTATATGAAATACACATAGATATAATTAAGTTAAGAATATAACAATAACGACTGCAGTCGTTCACGGATCAGTGGGAAGGTTGTGGTTACTTACAAGTTACAAAATGTGCACGATGAAATGTGACAGCGAAACGGACATCCGCACATCCTATGCTAAGACTTCCGTCGGGCGAAGTGTGAATGCGTGGGTGTCAAAAGTGGCATTCCACAAGCAGCGACAGCAGCTGAACGTTGGTGGTTTGTAGTGAAAGTCCCTTCTGCAAGTTGCGACGGAACTTGACCAAAATGAAAATAGTTTCAACGTCTTCACAGTCTTCACTTTGTTTACATTTACGTCCACGTCCATTTTCTAAGATGATGTCAAAATTAAAATTGGATTGTGGTTGTGGTGCTTGGACGAGGCTAAGGGGGGATCTATCTGTGAAGGAGACGTCTGCTGCAGCTAACCAAAAGAAGCTAACGTACTAACATGCATCGCTATCAACTGCAGCAACTGCGTCAACTGTTTCCACTGCACTTCTGGATTAGTCTAACTGCTTTACGAAGTTGTTGTTGTGGAAGTTGTTGTTGCGGAAGGACTTAGAATGTGGCTGGGCTAAACACTCCGCGTCCTCTCCGTCTGTGTCAGTCAACAAACTTGGTTCAATAATCGTTCTAAAGACTTTCTCTAACACGCCGTCGTACTGTGGTTAGTGGGGTTAGTGTAATCATAGCATACTTGATAAGCATAGCTCACAGAATAATGATAGCGTAGTTTATAACGATAGCGTAGTTTATAATGATAGCGTAGTTTATAATGATGGCGTAGTTTGTAATGATAGCGTAGTTGGAGTAGAGGTAAGGAAAGTTGGCTGATTGGCTGCTACAAGACAGAAATCCGGAAGAGCCAAAAAGACAAGCATTTACCAGACGAAAATCTGTGTTTGCAGTCACATCTTCTTTCTGCTTTCCCTTTGTATTTTTCAACAGTTTAACCAAAATGACTGCTATTTTAGAAAGAAAATTCCAAGATGTGATTGAAACAAATAGCTTTCCTATTTAATACAGCTGAATAAGAAGACTCTGTGTTCAAATATTTATGCAATAATTATAAATAACTACCGAATATATTAGCGTCTCTTTGTCCTCTAAATGTGCTTAGTCATTCATGCCACATCCTGCAGCGTCAACCAGACTTGTGCAGCGTCAACTAGACTTGTGCAGCGTCAACTAGACTTGTGCAGCGTCAACTAGACTTGTGCAGCGTCCATTCAGTTCTGTCAGATTCAAATACAACTCCTTAGCCCTTAGACCCTTCACTCAACCAATTTCATTTCCAGTGTTTTACTGCCACCCACGCTGTTTCCCAATTCACACCACAAGGCTGTCATTATGTGCATTCCATTTTCATGTGACCACTGCTCCAATCTTGCTCTTCCCCAAATCCTAGATATATTTCTATTCATGGTTGATACAGAGGCTACGTGGTTGTACCTAATAATGTTATCATGCGGCTTCCACCATTTGATGCTGTTGCTACTCAAATTAGTCTGATTAGTATTTCGTTAGTGCTCCAAGTAGTCTTGTCTTATTTCACACATCCTTTCATTCCTCAATGCATGCCGTGCGTCCAAAATTAACGCCTAACAGACAAACGTTAATTATGTCATCTCTTGGTTGGAGGTTCGCCCAGTGATACTTTAAGCAATTAATGCGTGTCTTGTAATGTTTAAATAACACTAGTAGAACCTGCACGGGTATGAAAGTGTACAGGGCCTTTTTGACTCGCAGTATTACTCACGGAGTCCATCGTCCTTAAAATAATAAGCTTCTACAAACAAAGTTGCTGGGAAACGGGGAACGAAAATACCGAAAAACCCATGGGTTTTTCAAGTGGGTTTTTCACAATATCTCAATTTCTAGACATTGTAGAGACAAAAGCCATCGGGGTTTTCTCAGCATCTGCATACATAGCTTTATCTAAAAAGCAGGAGAAACCCAGTAAAATCCACTAATATAGTGATAAACCCGCAACTCATGGGTTTTTGGGTATTTGGTTTCCTGGTGGGAACTGGGAAATGCTGCAATATCGCTTCGCAATTTTTAAACTTTGATGGGTGTTCGTGGTTCGCCACAATTGGCTGCTATTCATTACAATTTCATTATTCCCAATGTGAGGCTCTTGGCAAGTTAATTGCGATGCTGCCTTTTTCATGTTTGGAACATCTCCTGTTTCAGGTTATCTACTGAAGATGGTTTATCAGTTATTTATGACAGGAAAAGTACATGTCAAATGTGGTGGAGTTAGGAGCCCTGCTAGCGACTGCAGGAGGGCATATAGAGCCGAGGACTGGACCTCACTTACTGGGAATTCAATATGCGGCATATTGAACTCTGTTTGGATTTGCAAACGGGTGTAGCGTGTTAACTATGTATAAAGTTGACTGTGGAAAGTGTGATATTAGCACCCATCCATTCGTCACCAATCCGTCTCAATTACATTTCAGTTTTTCACTCAGGTTTCACGTCATACCTAAGCCATTCCTTTCGCAACATTTCCAAATTTAGAAAGTACTGAAAGAAGTCTTCGAGTTTTGATTTGATTTAATCACTCTATTTAATTGACAGCCGCAGACAACCAAAGTTGATCTCTGCCAGGTGTCACAATCACAGAAATAGGAAGAGCTACGATATACAACTAGAAGCACCATCCCCTAGGTTTTCATTTTAGTAAAACCAAGTAAAACAATAACACAAAATATAAATAAAATTCAAAATGACACGTAAACGGGTAAAGGAGACTTCTTGAAAGCTTGTTGAGGTTACAGAACTTCAATTTTTATTTGAATTTCAAATGTCTGCCTCGAGTATCATTAATATCCATCATTAATAAACATGTAAACTGCCACCTTCCAATTCCCGCGGATTTACTGAAATCATGGCATAAAATTCCTTAACTACCCGACTCACACGAGTAGGATTAAGTAGTAGAATCATCTAGTTGTACATAGTTAACAGAGTAGCCCTTACTAAATCTGTGGTCACAAGTAGCTCAGAACTAGAGGCCGGCACCCAACCCAAAACCCAGAAATTGGGCCAACCCAATCCGATTTGGGTTGGGTTGGGTTTCAGTTTTTGCGAAGGTCATTAAAAATGGGTTGGGTT
>JABASD010003339.1:0-20654 GCA_019776165.1 Pogonognathellus flavescens
CCCCCCCCCCCCCATTACAAAATCCCAGATACGCCCCTGGTCTCATTTTATTTCTGATAAACCCCATGTATTATAATTTCGAGATCTTAAATCAGAATTTAGTATAACTTTTGTGCTTGAACTTCCTATTCTTTTATAGCGTTCTTAATTAAAGGAACAAAATACTATTAACTAAATCTGGCATTTGGGGAGAAGCAATTAATAATAGATTCGGGGTTTTACAATAATAACCCACATATTGATACTAATTTAGTAGAAGGATAAACTAACATACTGTTTAAATGACTGCTACACACACTTTAGTTTAGAAACCATCCTAATGATCGTAATTCTAACAAGGCATCTTCACTTTTCATACATAAAACCCAAAAACTTGACCACATTCGTCACTAGGCACCTTATGGAAGTATTACATTAGCTGATTACTTAAAAGGGCCATCGGCCATGTGCCGTATAAGTAATGCACTAACGTGCAAATGAATCAAATGAATGAAGGTGTCAATAAGTTAATTTATTGTTACGAACTAATAATTAATAATTCGTCAATTTCAAGGAAAGGTTTGTGTAATGTAAATAGTCAAATTAAATAACACAAAGGATAATCGAATGTTAGAATTTGCTATTAGCATAGTGGACAAACTATACTGACGACTGCATTTGGGACTTAATTTACAGCCTATTATACGTGGAAGTCTGTGAGCAATAGCTGTGAGCAATTGAGCCGTAACCACCCACCATTACAGTATTCTATCTGTATAAAGGTCATCGGATCTGCATTCTTTGTTGGACTATTGCCACAATGCTTATAATGCTTGCCAATACACACACTCAAACATTTATAGACTCTTTCTCCTAAATAGTCGCCAAACTACTAGTAATCAATAATGAATAAGACTGTTAATGTT
Organism: Pogonognathellus flavescens; assembly: GCA_019776165.1. Lineage (NCBI taxonomy): Eukaryota > Metazoa > Arthropoda > Collembola > Entomobryomorpha > Tomoceridae > Pogonognathellus > Pogonognathellus flavescens. The sequence goes on from JABASD010003339.1 coordinate 906, forward strand.
AACATGAATTTGGTTATGAATATTCGTGGAAATAAATATACGGGTTACATTGTGGCTACAGTCCTTTGATGTCTCATTCATGCCCCCGCAATAAAATTGCCCAGTGCAATGGTGTATACGGTTCAAAGGCACTTGTTTATGGCTCATGTGCTAAACGATGTGTACTTCGTGGCTGTTCTCGAGATTTTTGTGAAAAATAAGGTACATCACATTTTTTTCTACATTTCAGTTTCCAAAATAATTAGTTACCGATGCTGTAAAAATACTAGTGTAAATTATGAGTCTTTGTTAAGAGAAAAGGACACAATCTATTTTTTTCTCAACCAATAATTGGACCAATCAACAGTTTAAAGGAAAAATTGACTTTACCATTCATCATTCTTACATCTTAGAATATAGTTTAAAATTGTTTATAAATGAGCTACAGTGCACACATGTGTCATCCTTATCAAAGGCGTAATTAGGATTCTGAAATGGGGGAAAATCAGTGGTAAAAATTAGCAAATTGGCGGCCTTCGGATTCTTCGGCCTAGGAATCTGGGGGGGGGGGGTGATGAGCTCATACGTATATAGACACGCCCTGATCCTCATAATTTGAATGACTGAACCGATCTAAAGAAATAAAAATAATTTTAGATTTCCTGAGTCATTATTGTTTACTATTTCATTTCTTTTACACACTCATTAGTCAGAGGGATTTTCATAGAAATGCATTTAGAGGAAATTGTGGTTTGAATAACAGTGGATGAATGACGACAAATTTTCAATGCCTTACTCGATTTCCTTAATATTTGGATGGGTATGTAAAAACATGCACCATATACTTTCCTTATGTTAATGCTGAGATAATAATTTTATTGACATTAATTGTGTTAATATAAAAAGATAATTTGCTGCTAAGAAAATTATTGCAGCATTAAGAAATCAAAAAACTTAGCTTTGCTATCTTAGGTATTAGGTAGTATCTAAAATTAAGTTTTGTCTAAGATGAGTCCATATACAAAGTACAATGCAACATTATTATCAACTGTCCTAATTTTATTAATTATAATAAATGCTACAAGTTGCTGTAAGTGTCTTAATTCGTGCGCTGGACAGCATTGTGGCCAAAGTCCTTTGATGTCTCATACATGCGTTCGCCAAAAAATTTACCAATGCAATGGTTCGCACGGTTCAAATGCAAGTCTTTTAGGACCGTGTAACAAAGGATGTGCGTTTCGTGGATGCTCTATGGATTCTTGTCAATAGTAAGTTGTTATGTGACTAAATAATAAAGCTAACGCCTTCTTTCTATTTATAGCATTATGTATGCTACAATTATAATATATTGTACCTTTAACAAAGTGGTTTAAATTAAATTGATTTCTTGATTTTAGATGAAAATGCAGCAATCGATCGTCTCATTAACAGTAAATTCTCATTTCAACAGGTCAGTGAATTAATTGACAAACTCTATTCAGAAATGTAATCCAAAATATATATTATGGATCCAAGAAATCTAGAGTTAGCCTGGCAACCGTCTTTCTCAGTATATTTCTCAGTATACTGAGAAATACGGTTGCCCTGGCTCTAGATTTCTTGTATGGATCAATAATAAATTAATAAATTAATTAACCCAGTATAAATTGTGTCAAGTAGCTATTGTATTCAAGGGCATATTTAGGGAGAGGTTACACTCCCCCTCACCAAATGACAAAAAATATTTTTTGCTACCGAAGGCTATAAATCAGTCTGTTTTACACTCTGTCGTACACCCCCAAATTAATGTGGTCTCCCAAAATTCTCTCTTAGATACGTTGTATTTATTCAGACAGTTTCCTTAGAATGAGACGATTTACAATAAATTGTGTTGAACCAACTATTAATTAAATTAAATAGAATTATGGCACCGGTACAGGGTGCACTGACATTCTGCTTCAATAATTTAGTTGTTTCTTTTGGGCATAAACTCGCATGGATTCTTAGCATTTTCCACATTTCACAAATTGCAGTTCTGCAAAACAAAATGGGTTTATTCAATATCTTCAAACATTGTAAATGCAGGCAAACGAATTAATACGTTACATATCTTATCTAGTAGTAATTTTGGTTTACTTGGATTAAGTTTTCGTTGATAGTTGAAGGTACAAGCATTCCCATAACTCTTTCCATCGGAACCACACACAGGATCAGAAATTTTAGGATTGGCAGCATTTTTTGGACAAGCTCCTGAAGCAGGATAGCATTCATTAACTGGTGGCGATTTTACGGCTATACATGCTCCGTCTCTTGCAGTTGTGTCTACAAATATTTAATTCGTACACAAAATGTTAGTTATCAATAAGTTTATAGAATAAAATTAGTTAGGATAAAAAATAAATATTCAAATTAAAATAGACATGTTTACTTGTAAGACATTGTGAATTATATGCATTTAGAAAGCATCGATCTGTATAAGTAAATCCATCCGTGCCACACACTGGAGCACATTTAAAGCACATGGGAGGCCGTTTGTCTGTTGCAAATTTTAATCATATTATTTTTAACTGTCTTCTAATGATCTAATACTTAAATGAAACTTATATTGTTTCTATTTAACAAACTTATATAATTTTTTGATTTTGTATTTTTTGAATTAGTACTTAAAATTACTATTTTTACCTTTATTACATGCAGAATCCACCAGTAAAACAAAAGTACCGAACCAAACCACCAAGATGAAATTTGTGAATAAGACAAACCTGCCCATTTTCCGTATAAGGAGTGACGAAACTGTTTTTAATCTTGAATGGAAAAAATATGTTTATGTAAAAGTAACAAGTTTCAACAAATGTCTTTACAAACGAAACAAAGATTAACTACACTTGACACTTCCGTTGTAAACACAGAATAGCATTTCACGCTAACTGTTGCGTTAGGATGAATTTTCTTGTAATTTTTATGACTTTTAATTTCTTGGATATTATTATGGTAAACGTACAATATTGCATAATGTATGTTTGTTGCGAGTGAAAAATCTTGTTATTTCGATTTAATGTAGAAGTGATTGATTTGTTTTTGTTTACTATTATCTTGTTTTTATCCATTGCAAATCTAGGAAGACATGTATCTGCATGCATCTCAAATAAACTGAAATTCTTGTAGTAATTTACATTTAGGTTAGTTTATCAGTGCCGTGCATGCTTTTGAGCCGTCACGAGCGATCAAGTTAATGATGTGCTTATGTGCTTTTAACCCAGTACTATCTGTAATTCTTTCCATGTTAGTCAAGTCTTAAACATACTTATTTGCATATGAACCCGTTGAAAAGAAAATAGGTATACGAATAATGTTTAAAATAAATCGTTTAAGTACAAAGAAATGTTCACGGAAAGTAATTGTGTGAAACTTTATGACGAGGAATAATAATTTAGAATATTGTTTATTTAAGAATACTCACGAAATAAAAAGTTTATTGATTTTCTCAAGATTTACGTAATTTTGTATAATAATTCTTACAACTACTGCTTTTTATACTGGCTTCTAGTAACTAAATGGTTATATATGTTTATGATACTCCGTAAACCATCTACTCCCACGCATACAACATTTGCAATTAAAAACAACCTACTATTGAGTCATAATAAGCCGTAACTATTTCCAGCATGCCTCACCTATCGGAAAGCGCACTGATCTTCTACGACAAAATTCGTGTCTATATAATAACAGTACATACTGTATACAATACAACTAAATACACACGACATGTTAATACATTTACAACAAATAGACTTGCATTAGGTTATATGGATACGAATATGTTGATAAGAAAACATACTGAATGCAAATGAAAGGATTTATAAATTATTAAACCTGACTGCTATGAAATTATTGAATGAACACGAAAAACTCCTTATTCTTCCTTTAAGTAAGGAAGTGCACACACCATATAAGGTTAATACTATTGGCAGTATTTTGATACAAGTAAAAATCGTATTGCGAAGAAACCTGCTTTGTACAATAAACTATACTCTACAGTGGAAATAATTTATAATACCTGGATAAAGTTACTTATGGCACTCTTAGAGTTAAATTACTTTTTACATTTAGAGAATCAAACAATCTCAACATTTTGTGGTTATCATAATAATAAAATATAAAACACACGGAACACAAAAAATTACAATCTACCTATATCATTTAAAACTAACTGTGTAAATAAAACGTTAAAGAAACTTAACTAACAAAAATTTGCATTTCAACCAGCAAGAAAATCAAATCAAAAAACAAAGGTACTAATATGTAAACCAAAACTACACTGGAAACTATTTGACCTTTACTAATTAGGAAATAACTTTTACTGTGTATTACATAAACTGCTTTTCTGAAAGAAATGCTTAAGAAAATTTATAAATAGAAAAATCCTGGCATATAACAAGGCATAGTGGTAATTTGGTAATGATCACACAGGTATAATTAGCTTAAGGCAATAGAGAGACAAAGGAAATTCATGTTCCTGGAGTAATTTCTTACAAAACAAACGATATTTACATAACTATGCCGCTAGACTGGTAAGAAGCAAGCATATATTGGAACTTATTTTTATTAATTTAAACTCTCATCTTCTACGGTATTCATTTTGGATTAGCTAATTCTAAATACAATACTTACTAGGTATTATAAGCCTATGAAATCAATAATCATAAAAATCTAATTTTGTAGCTCAATACAATTGTTATTGCTAATGATGTCCGTTTATTGTGCTTGTGAGTGAGTTGATTATTTCAAAGCAGTTCTACAGGCTTCGGTGTTCAGAATACGTATTCAGAGTCAATCGTGGTTAGACTCTGTGTCACAACCATTCATTGCAATTTTTCCATTGCCTGCTTCAGTACTCGTCTGAAATATATAACAGAGAAAATATTATTCACCCAATGAAATATTGGACAGATTATTGACGAGACAAATTGGATATTTACGTGCTAAATAATTATTTTAAATTTAATTTTAAATTCATCAAGTTTTACCCTAAAAAATCCACGATGACTGCTACGATGATGGAAAATCCTTTCGCCCAAAGCAATGAAAATAGCAGCCAAAATGCCTAAAATGAGTATTGTTAAGGGTCCTATGAAATTAACGAGTTTTACTTGCGGCTTTCCACTCATTTCTGCACAGGCAGGTTCTGCCCACCATTTACTCTCTAATTGGTGTAACACACCGTTTTCTGTCAGAGTTAGAACAGCCTGAGATATTTTCTCTCTCAAATGAGATCCTGAAATAAAAAATTACATTTTACATAAATACCCGAGTGATTTCCATAGTATAGTCAAAGTTTACACTTTAGATTATTTTTTATTAGAAGGGGTACCCTTCGGAACAGCAACTGCAAAAGCCCTGGTGTCTACAGCCCCAACAATTCCTAGAGAGCAATCATCCACAAGAGCCTGTTTTAAATTCATCTCTTCGCCAATGAATGCATATTTTCCATTGGAAGTCTTCACCTGATCGATTCCACTCTGAGCTGAAGTCTGAAAAGCCATATTTTCATCTCCCTTCTGAATTCTCCACCACACCTTCTGCAAATCTTCCCTTTTGGCATTCTGCAAAAAGAAGTTTGTCGACCCACTCTGAACAACGCCGAATTCCAGTAAAGGATTTTTCAACAGACTGTCAATACTTTGATGAGAATTTGCTAGAGAATGTCCTGGATCAAACCAATGTGATACTAAACTCGCATAGATAATTAAAACCACCAGAGAAAACAACCACCAGCACACAGCAATAGTTCGGGAAGAAGCAGCCTGCAATTTTTTGCACATAAAATGTAAAAGCAATTAAAAATTAATTAAATTCGTTACATTCATGATGCTGCGGCAAATTTTATTTGTTGTGTTGCAATTTCATTTTCATTTTTATTACCTGAAGGCGAATGTCACATCCCCGAAGAACAAGAGTGCTTGCCAAAAGCCACATACTGTTAACCCAAGACAGATCTTGTCCCAAAGAAGGGCTAATATCGGATCCCGGTAGAATGATGTCATCCTTCTGATATGGACTGAGCCAAGCTACAAGACGGAGGCAGATGGAAGTAACGAAGAAGGCCAAGATTATACTCACCCAGACCCAAATACTAAATGGGCTCATTAATGTTGACACTCCGTGCATTGAAATATCCACATTCTGTAAAAACATCAAGAAAAATGTTGTGTTTACAGACGTTTTTCTAAGAAATCATCTGTTTTACGTACACCTGTCTTGAAATTCATGTTATGTCGTCTTCTTTAAATTCGTTTTTAATGTAAATCCTGTCTTACTACACTTAAAATGTGTGTTTGACTCAAACCCTGCTAACTAACGTAAGTAAGAGAACCCACGCTGTAACTAGCCCGACTGTGAGCGTGGGCGAAAATAATGTGAATTTTCATTCCTACACGAAGATCTAAGCAAAATCATGAAAGGTAAACTCTCCGTTAAAGAATCTTTTCACTTAAACATTCCTCATTGCTCATGCAGACATTTTCAACGGGTAAATCTATTACGTACCTTATTATCCCTATATTTACCAAGTTTTTATATTCTCCCTGCTGTAGTGTGTGCTACATTTTGTTTTAGTATAGACATTTCGGTCTTTGCATATAGAAAACGTTCCATGCAATGCTAAAACGCATCGAGCGATGATAGTTCGTTTATACAGCCAGTCATACCACCCAATTAATATAACACACTGTATTGATAGAGACGGAATGCTTTTTCAAGAGATTTTTCCTCGGCAGACATTCAGACGTTGATGATGTATACGTTGTTGTGATATTCTGGAAAACCCATGCAAAGTTAAAGAGTGTACCTAATGAAAGGAATAAAAACTGTTTTCCCAACTATTATAGGTACACAGCCACAGTAGTTGAAAATTGAAATGAATGTTCAGGCCAGACCAGACTCACACAGAAATTCGGTTTGGAAGATCTCAGGGTAAAATCAAGCGGATGAGTTGAGTGGTTAGGAAAATTTTATGATGCAGAGATGAAAGAAATGATACACATCAGAAGATATATGGTGGCATGTCAAGTTTACATATAGAAGTGTTCTATTCAAGGTTCGTGTAAGGGAAATCTTCTGGTATTAGTCAAAATCTTTCTGTACCAGAGTACCTTCTCAAGTTGTTTGGACAAAATTATTTTTGGAAAGTGTGTCTCATCGTACGAGAATAGATTGCGGAATTACTTTATTCTGCACACACTCATTTCACGAAAATTTCATAATGTGACGAAGCAGTCTGCGGATGATAATGTATTAATGTGTAACGTGTAAATCAGTTCATACAGTTCATAGAGTGTTCTTCACGAAACATTTTTTAAAGCTTGGCCGATATGGATAGATTATCATAGTTGAGGTGTGAATACGGATTTGCTAATGCGAACTACGACTTACTGGCTCAGATTTATTATTTCCTGTGGGGAGCAATACTCAGAATTAGAATCGCCGTTCGGAGAGTTCAGTTTAGTAACGGTATCGCATCAAGTGACATACAACTAACACTACGGTTCTTTCTATATTATTAATATATTTGTATTTTAATACATTCTTCCAGTTATTCTTGTTTCCTGTGTCTTTTGATTGTTCAACTAATCCACAATAATGTCTAAACCACTTTGGCAGGTATTTATTGGTATAATATTATTTTCAGAGAATAAATTTCAGAAGTCAAATTTGTTACAGCCTCTTCCTGTTGTATTTTATGTAGATTGCTGGGAAAAGAATTCCGGAAGAAGAAGCAGCGGTGCAGGAATGGATAGAGCAAGTGACAGGAGAAAAATTTCCACCAGGTAAGAGTGACGCAAAAGATTTAAGGTTTCAGATTAAGTTCTACACAAATATAAATATAAATATGATATAGGTATGTACTATTGTTTAAAAAATAATTTTAAAATGAAAGGGAAATATGAGGATGCGCTTAGAAATGGAATCATTCTGTGCAATTTAATGAATCATCTTAAGCCAGGAATAATTAAGAAAGTCAACACTACAGGAGGTAATTGTAATTCAATGATACTTTTTTCTTTTTACATAAGCAAATAGGTAAATGCAATTATAGCAACTGAACTATTTTACTTAACGCTACCTATTCATACATGTTAATATATAATAATTTTTTCTATGAAACTACGCAGGTGACTATAAAATGATGGATAACATTCAACAGTAAGCACCAAAGCAAAAAGTATTTTACGTGCATCAAACACCGAATATTTACACAAAAATATAAAAATAAAATCTTTATTTTTAGGTTTCTTAAAGCCTGCACCGCTTACGGTGTTCCAGATGTCGATTTGTTCCAATCTTGTGATTTAATCGAAAAAAAGAATATTGTGGCAGTTACAACCACAATTTTTGCCCTCGGAAGAACGGTAGGTACCGACCACGATATTAATAAATATTTCGTCATCATTTCGTAAACTATCGCAATCCACAATTCTTAACTATTTCATGCTACACAATACACATACAAAATTACAAACGCATTCTGTAAAATGCATATACTATTTAGACATATAAACACCCAGAGTGGAAAGGATTAAATTTGGGACCAAGACCATCAGAAGAGAACCTTCGCAATTTCTCCGAGGATGTTCTTCGTGCGGGAGAAACAATGATAGGACTTCAAGCAGGGAGCAATAAAGGCGCAACGCAAGCTGGATCAAATATGGGAGCTACTCGTAAGATTCTCTTAGGAAAATAAAAAACTAATCCTACCAGAGGAACAATAAGGCTTGATGCTGTCAGCACGTAGCTTCCGTCAGTATTTTGGTACAGATTCACATTTCCCAACTTACTACGCCGCGTGCATCACACACGCACTTAAACCCCTTACTAGTTTGCTTTACAATAAACGAGTCACCTTTGCCCTGCATATTTAAGTGCTCGTAAAATACATGTTCGTGTAAAATGTTATCTTTCCACAGTAACTTGTACTACTATGTTCTTAAACTTAAACTCTTCAACTAAAATGGTAATAAACGAAACCAAGTATTTTCCGAATTGACAAATAAACGAAAAACTCAATGTAATAATATCAAAGAGTCGATTTCAATAATTACTCAAGCAGTTCTCTCTTGTTATTTTAAACTGTCTCTCATAATCTCTCAAATTACCATTAAAGGATCTCCACGCATCATGATATGAATACAGAGAAGCGTGCTCCACTCATAAAACTTCCCAGCAAATGCGCAACACAGAATGAGTAAACATGGCCTGTACTTGTGCAAGAAGAAGGGAGACAGAAGAAGAAACATGAATACTTCTCACTCGTCTCACAAAAAATTCATACCTAGACCAAACCTAACCCTACAGTACACTCGACCGACTTAGGAAATAAAAAAGTGTATTTATTTACCTTGTATAAGATACCAAGAGAAGTGTGCATAAAGGGCACCGAAAAATCCACGACAGTTTGTCTCGCAGCTGTCACCGTCAAATCCGCCAACGCCAAGTCGGCTTCCTGTAATAAGACAAAGAGAATTTCAGTCACATTTAATGAAATGTTAAAAAATTCTTAGAATTATTTGTAAATTACAATATCATCACAACCAAGTGCAAAACTGGGATTTTTAAATGGAGATCTCAGAGCATTTACGATCTTAGCTAGCAAATTTTTGTGAAATTTTTTTTTAATCCGGGAGAGGTTTAATGAAATTAACATTAGTTTTAGTTTCATAAAATTGTATGCATTTAAGAAAATTTCAGGTTTCATTATTGTAACAATATTATGTAAACCATAAAGTAAACTTACGCCTCTGATTATTTCGCCAATCATTCCGTCCCACTGTCCAGTCAGAGTATCCGGTTTTCCATAACGTCCGTCAGCTACCAATTTGAATTTATAATGGAAGCCAAGTAATTTTGACAAATGTTGAGCCAAGTCCGCACAGTAGCCTTCTTCTTTGCCGGACTCTGTTCTTACAATACACGATGAACCCTAAAAAGATTTACATGTAATGTTTTTCTATTCCATTATTGTTCATTTAAAAGCTTAAAGACAATTAAGATTACTTCTGCAGTTGTAATTATCAAGGTTTTATTGATGGCAGGTTTATCATTGCTAAGCATAGCCCTGTCTACCATCTGGAGTCCGTCCTCTTCCCAACTCATCCCTTGAGTCCAATTCCCAACAGTAACAAAGGAAGGAGTGAATGACAAAGAGCTTTCCCCAGAATCCACTGAGTCGTAACCTAACTTGAGAATTTCGATGCTTACGCGAGAACGAATTCCGTTAGAAAAACTTATTGGTCCTGTCATTCCATCAAACGCCACCTTATTAAAAAGTCATAATCGCACATTCAAATGAAAATACATAAAACAGATTAATGTGTTCACTTTCCGATAGTACTAAAAAAGTTAAAAAGTATGACTGTATGAATCCTTATACATGTATGAAGTTTTATTTGACATTTCATCACATGAAACGTGAAAAATTGTTGACTGCTATAGAAAACACCTAATGATACTGTTTTAATACTGTACTGAGACTCACAGTAGAGAATGCGTTTCTAAGCTCTTCTCCAATGTCCCATTTCCTGTCTACAGTGCAAGAAGTCGCAGCAGGAGTTGACAAATCGGTTCCGGCGTCATCAAAGGCCTCTAATCCTCGTGCCAGTAATTCCACAGAGTCCAGAGTCAGGGCCACCCGAACTGTCGGCTCTAAGGAGGACTGCCCCTTGGTAAAAATAATTTACAGTTAAAAGAACAGCTTTTGTACTTCACTTTTGTAACACACGCAAACTGAAACTTTCAATTTATTAAATATCTGTACCATGTACTCTTATTCAAGTAAAATAATAATCGTGATTGATATTTTGATTGATGTTATTGATTCTTCATATATCAGTCTTTCCATTGTTTAATTCTAACTTTAATGTATGACTAATTCCCCAAACATCATCAAAAGTTAAAAATTAATATTCCATTATATTACAATATGTATTACAGGTACCTCTTCCCCATCTTCTTGTTTGACCATTATCATATTCTTCATTATTAAACATTCACAGACAAAACTAGAGAAATTTTATGCAAATTGGTATAATATTCCTATTATTGAAAAAGTATTTCCCACTGTACTGTGAAACTATTTACTACACTATAAGGCAGATGTGTCTTTGTGTCACAAAAACACATTTTCTCAACATAAAATTCTCATTCATCACATAACATCGTTTCGTCTGCTTATTCAATCAGGCATTACATCTTTGTGTTTTGAGTTGTTAATATTATGATGGAGGAAATGAAGGGATGTGTGGCAAACGAACAGAATCTTAAATTCAACTGAGCCCAAAAATAAAAGTCTCCGTATAAGGTGACAAAAAGAAAAAGTACCGTGAGCGACGGTCCGTATCTCTCTTGGAAATCTTGAAATTTTTTCTCGTCTATTATGCTAAAGCCAAAGACCAAAGCTTCAGAATAGCTCAGCCGGCTCCAGTTTCCGGACTTCATGTCCTGCGTTCATAACACACACATTCACATAATATATGTAATAGTATTATAAAATAAAAGTACACACACAATATAGACAAATGACACACACGCATGTATTATTTATAGTAAAAATGTAACTTTCAGCTTCTACAAAGTTTCCTATAACATAAACCGCATTATTTCTATTTACTATGGGAATCTGTTGAACAAAGGCACATTTATTTTACTTAAACATAAGCATAGGCCCTTAACATATTTACTAACTATTAAGTAGCTTAATCCTTGTATCCCTCCTATAAGCACATTAGGCACATTTATATGAATACATCCACAAGACATGTTGTAGTAAATTGTAATAATGGCATTCCCCATGCAGTTCAGTTGTATTTAAACTTAAACACATGAGTATACGAGTATAAGTCATTATTACATGGTCAGATTACTATATATTGGAAATTTAAACTTATTACAAAGACATTAAGCCACTATGACTACTGTTACAAGGTACGAGAAAAGTTACTGTGAGATATTGGCCATTGACAGTTAAAGTATTTAAGTGGAGATTAGAGCCTTCTGTCATGTTATGTCAATAGGTCTCACAAGTCCAAGGGAAGAAGATGGAAAGACGGATTATGTAGCTGCAGAAGCAGAAAGCGGCAGACTTCATGACAAATGATTCTCTCCGCATTCATTTCTTCCACACTCACTTACTTAGTAGTTAGTTAAACTGCATTCCCTTAAATCATCGCATTTACATTTACCATCCCCAAATAGTAGCTATAATATTACCATAAAGTAGCCCAGAACTCACACACACACATGCAATGTCCTTGTGCATTTACTTTAAAAAACGTTTAGCAAGTTCTGTATTTTACGACTTCTCATTTCTCACCACCCATGTACATTTAATTTACACACAGTAAAAATTTTCATTGAGATTCTTACGAGCATTGTAAAAATATAATTGTAGGATTTGGTCATCATGCCCGTGTCCAACGTTGCTTGAATTACTGTCTGAACATTTCCCACGCTCGTGTCGATGATGATATTCCTAGCTCCTTTCAGTCTGAGTTGTACGAGTGTAGCTCGCAAATCCGTAGATGCTCGGTGAATACTCACAGTTCCCAACATTTGCAAAGCTTCTGCCAGAACTGATGGCTCAATTATCCCTGAAATCAATCCAACAGACTCCATGACTTTTTTTTATTTCTGACTGTTGAAACTCCTTTTATGACCATAGGGAGTACACTACACACGGAAAATATCTTCGCAACAGCATGGTAAATGAAAGAACATGTAAAATAAACTCATAAAAATAAAACTATAAATATCTCTACCGTACTATAAGTCATATCTACATCTACATACACTTAACCGTGTACCGTGTGTAGTAGTAATAAAAGGTACGGGTAAAATACATAGACAAACTGTTTTAGAAAGACCTGTAACAGATATATCATCCATATCATATCCCTATGCACTTAAATATCATAACAATATGCTAAATACGTGTAATGTATACACAATAGAGATTTTTCCTTTACTACTGAGATAGTAACACAGTAGTGAGAGTGGTTTTACAACTTAACTCACCTAAATAGTACATATAGCAAAAACAGCGTGGCACTTGCTAGCTGACAATGAGATTATATTTGTAGTAGTAGTAGTAGTGAAAGAACACGGTTAAAAATAAGTGCTAGAGAGTATAAAAGAAGTATAAAAGGAGTTTGAAGTATATAGAAGAAATATAAGGCTTTACCATATTTGGGATCATGAATAATAGAAATATCCTTCCAGGCGAGTTCTTTAGCAAGATCTTTGATAAGTTCAATGAGATGAGTTTGTGTGGGATGAAGTGCAAGTGTCAGATCTGTTGTTGTGACGGCAGAAGCTCCTTCCATCGTTGGACGCGGTGCGGAACTTATCAGAGGAATTCCCAAAGCTGTACTGATTGATTCCAACTGTCGGTCCAACTCGGGGTCACTTGGTCCGAACAATGAAATTATTCCATACCCAACCTCAACACACGCTGAAAATTATTTTGTCACAGTTTCATTTCAGTTTTTGTATTTTCCAGTGGAAAAAATATTCGTTAATAAAATATTGTAGGTTCAAGGTACTCCAAAATGTCAATGTCTAGTTAAAATTACAGAATAGTACCTCTTGTGTAAAGATGGAAGTAGTCATTCGGTTCTGCATACTGAATATCGAATTCAATCGTGGTTTGGTTAATGAGTTGTCTGCTTTTCAGTGAATCCACTCCCAGACGAAAGGCTTCGTGAACATCTTGCTCTTTCTCCAGAAATACACTTCCTGCAGAGAAAATTAATTAATTTGTAGTTTTAAAACAGCCATTAAACAGACACCTAATAAGAAATTATCCCAACGCTAAAATATATTTTACAATTTCATTTTCAGGTTAGCCGTTCTCCTGCACATAGTAAGCTATGTACGTATGTAGTAAGCTGTGAACGTATGTACGTACGTAGCTATGCACGTGGTAAGTTATAGACACCAAATCAGAAAAATTTAGTAATTGATTACATGCATACATAATTCAATTGCAATTGAATATGGTAGATAATGCTCTCAAAACTATGCTATGAATTTTACCAAATACCATTGCAGGAGTAACACAGTATACTGGTATATATATGACTGGGAATTTTTATTACTTTTGGAATTTTTAGTATTTTATCCAACGTATACTGCTACTCCCAGTTCCTGTATTAATACTACCTAAAACTACATTATACTAATCTAATATAAGTAAAAACAAATTATAGGCAGTACAAAGGGTTGAGAGTCTCTCTCAACTATTCTAGCGACTGTATGAATACTATATAGTCATACAAAAATATCATGTAAGAATTCGGACAATAAATCTTGACGGAAAGAAAATAGAATCCAAGCTGTGTACAATTACATTTATTAGCTTTCAGCAACCAGCATGAACCACATAGGAAAACAAGAGTAACTATAAAGACACACAGTGATATGTATTAATAAAAAATCCATGTTTTGTTCATAGCGGGTATATTCTGTCCCTTAGTGTGTCTATTCCCCTGGTTTATAGTCAGTTTCTCGTCTCAAGGAGTTTCTTCTCTGACTATTGTTAAGTTAACGACAAAGTTGTTACTGCTGCTGCTGTTGTCTTTTCTCATATTGTCATGAGAAGATTTAATGAAGAGTGGAGAAAAACAAGCCTTTTATGATCACTTTGGATGGAGAGTGAGAGAAATAGAAAAAGAAGAAACAAAACAACGAACTCATTCAAACTTTTAACTGTTTAAAGCGATACCCGCTCCATTATTACCTTTTTGCTCCTTCTATAGTAGAACTTCCCTATGTATGTACACGTTAAAATATATCTTGTACATCTAGAAAGGTATATAAAGTGTAAAGTAGGCATTTTATATGGAAAAGTGCATATGTATGCAATTAACACGAAGAAATATCTGAGGATACACAAACCTGTGCTCATGATATACTACATTGTAAGAAAAGTCTCTCGGCACGACCTCTGCAACCCTCACATGCCTTAACTTCGTCTCATTAGAATGTTGTGGGAGAGAAATTCTATTTTCTTATACGACAACTCACACATAATGCAATGTTAGCTCACGTGTAATATACTGCTGTTGATCTTACTGGCAGAATATTGTAAGTTTGTGTGCATGAAATGCAAGTAGCTATCTGTATATGCAATGCGATTCTGTAGGTATGTATGTGAGTGGGTAAACACATGTACTTTTATTATACACAGTAGAATTATTACTATTGCTTTTCAACTGTGTTTGTGTGTATTACATAATAATGTGCCAGCAGATGCACAACATTGCAATGCAAGAGGTGATTTCAATTTTTAGTCAAATCTTTAACCAACAAAACACATCACTCGGATTTTCCTATACGTGGACTGTTGCATCGGGTTGCTTTCAGTCAGGGAATAAGATCCTTTCCTAATATTCCAAAAGGCTTCCTTTATTTTAGTGTAGGGCAATAACCATAATATTTAGATCTTGTTGTCGTCATTTGCGTCAAGAATGGAAAAAAATGCCAGAAATGTTATGAGAATTGATTAGTTTCCCTTTTTACACAAAATAATATAACTGAGCACTGTATCCACCGCGGTCACCTTCATGAATACGAAATTCCGTGTAAATAATGTACCTATGTTATTTATGTACAAGTAAGTTTAGTTACATTAGTATTAAACAATTTAGGACACTATACTAATTAAACAAATTTAATTATTCTTAGGTAATCTCGCTTGCATCTTAAAAAAATTGCTATACACGAGACCATCGATATGATTTTAGGCTTTTCAGGCTCGCTTACATTGCAATTTTTCTCGTTACTTTTTTTACTTGCGATAACGAAGAGAGCTTTGCTTTGATTAACCTATTTACTTACAATGTTGTAAATAATAAATCTAAAACCTTCTGCTAAAAAGGCTTTAAAATATTCAAGCGTAAGATTTCTTTGAAATCAAAATCTGCATTTACCATTAAATTTAAATGCGAGCTTTGGAGTTTGGAGCTTTATACCTACAGTACCTAATGCTCATGGTATAATACTTTATTTGAATTTGGTATTAGGTTTAACTAACTTACTAAGTACAAGTACAAACCCAAGCTGTTGATCTCATGCGAGAAGGTAACGGCTCATTGCCATCATTCCTTTCCATTTCATTTGCTTTGCATTGCCATCACACATACCACAGAAAAAGCGAAAATTCTCTAAAACACCGCAAGAACCTATTTATCCTTCCTCTGAACTCCGAAATGCAAAGCACTAAATAGGTAAATGCTTTTTCTGTGTATTACACTCATTCTCGTGTTGTAAAACTACTGGAAAATGAAATGTATTACAAAGGCTTGCATGCAAGACGAATGTTGCATTCGTATTATAAGGTTTGCCCCGAAATGGCTTTTATGAAATAATGGCTTGTTTGACGATAGTAATTGTGGAATGTAAAAGACACTTAGAGCAAACCAAGCAGAAGCAATGCAATTGAAAAACTATGTGGAAAATCTCTTCATATATTTATATACGTCACAAAACTACAATTTGTACTAGCATGTGTATATAAGTATAGTACAGATACTCAGAGTAAGATTTCTTTATAAGAATACGTTTCTTCACACGTTCAAAAGATTTAAGTGAGGAATGGCTTATCGGTTCATGAGACAAGTTCAGCTGAGCTTCCAGCTGAAAGATGCTTCGTGTTCATGATCATCTATTTCTCTCTTCGGCAAATTTTAATACTCAGCCCATTGCAGTTTTGACTTGCTGTTAAGTCTACTTGTATTCTTTTCGTCTCTTCTTCCCTTCCATTTAAATCTAACTAGACATGCTTCTTCATTTCTGCCATATAAGACTATTACTATATTACTGTCACTCGTGTTGCTATTTTAAGGATATAAAATGTTTCTGTTGTAATATATACTAATATCATGGCATTTCACGTGTACGAAGATAATTTTATAAGTATTACACACTTAGTGTTCTATTTACACACATATTATTATTCCAGTGTCTCATTCTCATGAATATTCATTACTATTATGCGCAGAAAAAAATATGCCATAAGTCCAACAACATTGTGGCCATTTACTTTACAACTGCGGATAATTTAGTAATATAGCGAGTAAATGCGTACACGTATAGCAAAACGGAGTTCAGTGCGTGAATTTCAAGATTTAACACTGGGATGAATATATTAGACAGTTTTGTTCATGTGTATGTGTGCGTGTGTGTGTAAATAGCAGAGATACTAATGGAATGGGATTGGTATATTATTATAGCAAGAGAAGAGTGTGATAGATTGTACCAGCTCGTACATTAAATAAAAGAAATGGTATTGTGTCTGTTGAAATCGCTATATATAGGTATATAAGTTCATATAAGTATAAAGGCAATAAGAGTTTAAAATCTATGCACATATAAGTATTTATATACACTTATTTTTTAAACAGAGACTGTTTAAAATGGGAATAATGAACTGGGGATCGACACAGTGTATGTATTTATGTATAATGTGCGTAACGATATATTGGTGTTGTGTTGTAAAGCTGCACGCATGCAAAAGTCAAGAGACAAATGAATATTCTACCTAAAATAGACTGGATACACCAAGTGTTTGCTATAAGGAAGAGTTTCTTTTACTTCCTTCCTTGTAGAAATTCAGTTGAGTTGAGAAGATACTCTATTGCAACTGGCAAACCATAAATTATTCGTTTTCTTCAACTTCCAAACGTATAACATGCTTTCTTCCTTTAGAAGGTGAGAAAAGAAGAGAGAGAGAGAGAGATGCAGCCAGCTGAAGTTTTTCAACATGTCACTAAACACTCTCCTAAATAATTCTTTCAAGATTCTCACTTTACTACAGGTTTATAAAACACAACAGTTTTTTCACAGAAACACAACCTAATAAGTATTACCATTACACAAAGGTCAGAATAAAATTATTAGGTAAGAAAAACGCTTAAGCGTTTAAGTTTAAGAAAGTGCCTTAAATAAACGTTTAAGTTCAGTTTTTTAAGTTTAAGTTTAACTTTTAGTTTAAGAAAAAGCTTTTAATAATTGAATCTGATTGATTATTTATACCTATAACAAATAACAATCATTTTTAAGCTTTATAGTTTTAATGTGTAGACTATACGAAGTATAATGGCAATTCATTTCCTGTTGGATAAGTACATGCATTTAAGTTAGTTGGAAAAAGAAGTAGTTTTTAAGTAGTGTGTAGGCAGGCGAAGGTGTGCGTAAAAGATATCTATTACAAGGGTAACATGTGACAGGGCGTTAGGAAGAAGAAGCTTCAAAGGTCTCAAGAGAAACATTAAATCTTAAGCAGGGATTTATTAACAGCGATCCATATCTCGTCAAGTCCATATGTGTACACATACGAAGTACATGCGGAGCAAATAAGACAAACCAAACTCGTAAGCACATACACAGCAAGCTATAAACTCCCAACATTTTAATCCTTCTTTATTTTAATGGCATACTTCCATATGCGCTATACAAGTACATACAAGTTGATATACTAGGCACTAACAATAACGATTCAATGAATGAATGACTCAGTGAATGAAAAGTCTACTAAAGCTACTAATGCAAGTGTAACTCTTTTAACGCTGAATAAGTTCGAGAATATCTACATACCTACTTAATTATAATTATTTATACTGTTACTAATCGAGTAACATAATTCTGTAATATCTGACTCTAATTTTTGCTGCCGCTAATTCACTTTTTATTCATTCCTTATTAAATTTTAGAGAATAAAGCACAGATTAACTGTGTAAGTTGTGTGTGTGTGTTAATAGTTTCGTCGTTTAGAAAAGCAGGTATGTAAAATCACTTGGCTATAAAAACTCCTGACTCTAATGTTATGTAATCGTCCGTTAGTAGTTAGGTTGTGGCAAAGAATTTAATGAATGCAATTTCGAAAACAATTCAATATTTTTCTACTGTTTTCAGTAAAAATTGTAATAAATATTACTTTAAGTTACCTACTTTAATGCTTGAGAGTTATACTATAGACTGCTTCAGCAGTTGTTTTAGTTTGCTACCTAAATTCATTTATGTCCATATCCCGAATAGGGATTGTGTTTGTTTGTTGGATTGTCGTGTAAACCATTTAAACCCATAGCCGCAGTAATTGGTCAAGATTTCCAGTAATCTCACTCTAACTTACAGAGTTCCTAATTCTATTGAAGTGCCTTCCTCCCCATTACCATCCATCAAAGTCCTTGTTGCCGACAAGTCTCTCGGATAAACGAGCAAAACCTCCACAGAGCCCTTTCATTCAATCAGGGTGCCTACATTCATTACACTTTACATTTCTTTACAGTATTCAGTCCTCACTACCCCAATTGATCAGGAAAACTCATACCAAACTTAAGATGCTTAATCTTTATGAGTCTACTACATTATTGCATTACAATATTTACAGTGTGGTATGTAAGCACTCTATTTCTTTTATCGAGTCCACTTTTGTTTCAACGTTTTGTACTCTCATTCCTTTACATTACTCCAATTAAGCTTACAGTAATAATAACAAATCGAAATACCAAAACAATGAATCTAGTAAAGCAAGAATTATAACAATTATTTTCTACCAATATATTTAAGTTACGTTCATGGTTCGATTTTTCTTTATTTCTAATACTATACCACATTAGGCATTTATTCTGACGATTCAATAAGGAAACTCAAGTACAAACTACCATTGTGAAATTGTATGTATATCAGGGTTGAAAATACTGGAAGAAAGGTACCTCGGAAATTTACGGAAAAATACGTATT